>DF360908.1:45108-58861 GCA_000787875.1 Solanum virginianum | reverse complement strand
CCGTTACATATCAAACAAAGGATAAGTGAGCCAAGCATCCCTATACTCACGAATCCTAATACAGAAATGGCATAGTGCAAAAGTTGGGTCACTCGAATTATTGAATCGCGCCAACTAAGGATATGTCTTGGACCACTTGGTTTATCAAGTCGAGCCCACTAAGGATATATCCTGGACCGTTCGGATTATTGAGTCGCGCCCACTAAGGATATATCCTGGATCGCTCAGATTATCGAGTTGCGCCCACTAAGGATATGTCCTGGACCGCTAATATTATTGAGTCACGCCCACTAAGGATATGTCCTGGATCGTTCAGATTATCGAGTCGCGCCCACTATAATGCCCAACTTAATTGTGCCAACAAACCAAAAGAGATTTGGACAAAATGATCAAAGTGTTGGTTTGCTGCTGTAAATGCTTGATCTAGAGCAGGAAAATTTAGGCAACAAGAAGTTGTTGCTTTCTATACTCATATCATTAACAAGTTACCATATTGCTAGAAAGAAAATTGCAAACTCAGGCTATTTGATAAACATTGAGAAGCTAGCAGAGGCTGAAGTTTTAAACTAATGCAGTAGCAACTAGTAAACAAACTGATGCAAACCAAGAAACTAATAGGTGCAGCAGTAGCAACTGGCAAACCAAGAAAACTCAACTAAGAAACTACTAGCAAGCCAAGAAGCTGGTGCAGCAGCAACTAAACTCAATTCAAGGACTAAACACAGCTAGTAATATAAACAAAAACCACAACAACTAACTAACTAAAAACACAACAGCCAATTAACTAAAATTATAGCAAAATTAAACACAAAGCAACTGGACTATTCAGCAAACTAAAACTCCAATAGTGAACAAAAAAAAACTAAGTAGCACAATAAGCTTGGAACACTATGGCCTGTTGTGGTTTTGTGAACCTATATTAAACACTTTGGTTTTGTTATCGAAGTCAAGAACTCTTCATAAAAATGGTTATCAAAGTCGAGAAATATCTCATTTTGGTATTCCAAGTATCAGATATACGAAGTTTGTACTAAAAAGATCAATGACTGATGCAGAATTTTTGTATTAAAACGAAGATATTATTTTAGTAATACAAAGTCTACTGCCAAGTTTACTTTCTCAGAAGAATAGATGAGTCCTTTTATGGTTCCCTGCTAGGCTTCAGTTTCCTAGCCAACTACTCACTCCCAACATTCAAGTTTTCATGATTTTCTTTCATTTCTAACGTACTACAACACACATAACACCTTAATAACACATAAAACAAGATAATTTCTTACCTTATCACTTCACACCTTCAATTGAGCTTAGGTTGCTAAAGATGAAGAAAAAGAGGTTTTCTTGCTCAACTAATGCTTCCACGCTACTTAGGGGACTCAATATAGTAGGTTTGTACCAACAAAATAATTTTGAAATGGAAAAAGATGAATTTTGATTTTCCAAGTGGTTGGCCGAATGGTGTTTATAAATTGTGCATTTAGTTGTGTACTTTCTGTCAATAGAATCAGGCTTAAGCTTATCAAAAGAATCCCAAATAACAAATGTTTTCCTTTTTGCTTGTTTCAACGAAGTGAAAGACTTTGTTCACAAGATTCTGCATTGCCTTCCATTGAGATATCTCCCCAATTTTACAAATTCTAAAGAGTAAGCAACAACAAGACAAAACAACAGATGACGTGATAACAGGAACCAAAAAAATACATGCATTCTTCAGCAAATAACACACACAGTAGTCATTCTTCAGCTTATAAAATAACAGACATAGTTGTTGGTACTGGTTATAGAAAGCAACATACTAAGCACTGCCTTGGAGTATTAATGTAGCATACAGAAAGCAACATACATACCTATACTATTTATCATTTTAGTATACAACTTATATGAAAGGCATGACTACATAAATGGAGCAACCTCAATTCATCTTGTTCTGAAAACTCACAGAGACAAACAACGTAATCAAAAGGCTCCTTCAAACTCACAATATCTTTGTAAAGCCTTTTAGCATAGCATTGCCTTAGATTTAGAATTGTACAGACCCTTTAAGGTACACTTTGGACAATACAACAAACAAACAAAAAAAACCAGAGACGATTAATCAAACACCTTCAAGGCAAACAACTTTTCAGTACCCTTCACTCCCTTCTTCAATTTCCTATCCTTAGCTTTCTATTCTACAGCCTATTTCTCAACAACTCTATCACCAAAATATCTTCAAGACTGCAAGTTTCAAGAATTCCACTTGAGTTCCAAACTTTCCAATAATATCACATTAGTCCTAATTTTTCTAATTGTTTCAATGCACAAAAATACGGGTTCTAACATTATTTATGACTCTAAACTCAAACTGTGAGAAGAACCAGACTAAAACAGGGAGCAAAACGACTCAACAACATGCTAATTTCATCAGAACAAACTGACTGTATCTTCAAGAACAAAAATCATCACCACAACGAACTAACGAGCTGAATTTTGACCATTACAGCATGTAAAAATCATCACCACAACGAACTAACGAGCTGAAATTTGACCATTACAGCATGTATTTGATAAATAAAATCATTTCAACCTAGCCTTGACTCTTGACAACTTAATAATGAACAAAATGATAATGACGACACTCGGATTCAGCCTAGCAACAAATGAACAGACAGTGTGCTTAACCAAACCACAATCACCTCAGGGTCTATCGACTTGAACATCACTGTTCACAGCCAAGACGACCAGAATTATTTATGCAACATTTACAGAGAAAAGTAGAAACTCGAACAAGGATATTACCTTTTTGGAGCAGCAACTAGGACAACGAACTTGATTGAAGACGAGCTCACCACTAGACTAATGTGAAAAATGCAGGGTCGGATGGGGAAACGGGATCGATGCTATGCGTTGGGCGCATGAGGGATGGAGCAAGTGAACGTTAAAGAGTTGTCGAGGGGTTGTTGGGGCATGCGCTTTAGGTTTGGAGGTTTTCTGGTTTTCTGAGTTTTCTGGTTTTGGCTTTTGGGTTTTCTGGTTTTGGCTTTTTGCTTGAAGAAGAAGAAGGGGAAAAAGGAAAGGGGCTGCACGCGTGAGAAGAGAAAATAAAGGAGATTGGGAGTGCGTGGCCCCCACGTGCGGGACTAATTATTAACTCTTTTTTTTTAATAAAAATAGACAAATATTTCAAAATTATTAAAAATAAATAAACCGGGTAATTTGTATTGTGAAGGGTAAAAATTCGATGTCAACAAGTAAACCTAAGAATCAAATTGAATTTCGGAAAAAAGTGTAAAATAAGATCCAGCACTACTTAGCACAAATCAATGAAGGGGATGAATGAATCAATTAACGCGAGAAAAAAATTGATTGCAATTATAAAATAAGAAAATACAAACCGAATTGTTGATTGTTAATGATTGATGAATCAAAAGTTGAAAGTGAAGTGTTTTTATAGAAGTAGAGAAGTAATAAATAAAAAAGAATAGGAAATAATATTTTATCATATTTAGGACGAAACCTTTCATATATAATTAGGATTCATGGTGAAATTAGAAGAACTTTTATTGAAATAGTAGAGTCATAAAGGAAAAAGGAAAAAAAATTGATAAACTAATTAATTATGGAAATATTAAGAGAATAATTGAGGAAAATTAAATTAACTTTAATCTAATGAATTCTTTGACATGAATTTCTCATATCTTTTTTTCTCTCTTTTTGAACGAGTTTTTTTTTTACTTTTTTTTGTGCCAATTTTTATGGGAGATGGTTTTTCAAACCTTTTTTTGCTTATTATTTTGGAAGTTTTTTATTTTTTCTTTTTTTTAGATCAAGTTTATTCTAGTTAGAAAAAAAATTTATGTATGAATTTAATTATAATAAGATAATTTTCTCTATTTAATTTTTATTATATTTACTATTAATTATTATTAAGATAATATTACAATAATTAAAAATAATGGTGAAAAGGATTTTGTTTAAAGGAAAGTCTTTTAATGAAGAGTAAAAAGTTCAAACAATTATTAAGGACCTTTACACTTTTAATATAATACCAGTTTATCTTATGTGCATTGCACATGTGCATCACGTCAAATTATTAATCACTATAACATACATACTAAGAGTTTAACTACAATAAAAGAAAATATCAAACATGTTCATCATAAAATTTTAGGATTCTATTAAAAAAATAGTGTGTTAGTAAAAAATTTATCTATAATTCTGGACAAAAATTTAAGATTGTATTAAAATAAAAATTAGTGTGCTATTAGAAATTTTTTGTCTATATTTTTGGACTTCTTTTGACCAATATTTTTTTTTAATAGAAGGTAAAGTTAAAAAGACAGAGAAGAAGTTGGAAACTACAAAAAATTCAGTCATTGAAATAAAATAAGGTAAATTATAAACTCCCATATATTATATTCCATGTATAGTTCAAATAAGGAATGATCCAATAAGTAAATCTTTAGATGACTTCTTTAAAAAAAAAAATTAAAAAAGAAGAAACATGCTACTATACAACACATATATGGAAAGAAGAATAATTTGGTCAAAATCTAAGCAAATAAAAGTTACAAAAAAAAAAAGAATTGAAGCAAATTTATTTGCTATTTGTGATATCACGAAGGGTAACACAATGAATAATCTGCTTGTGTTTCTGCAGCTTCACTTCAAAACATTATACAAATTTAGTGTGGGTCCTATGACATCTTAAAAGAATATTAAATGAATCTCGATTCACCATTGAGAACATTAACCCCAGAAAAGAAGAATATTATAAAGAGAAACTTGAGGATATTAGACGAAAATTAAGAATGTACATACAAACGTAATTCAACAATAAAAAGTTAATAAAAAAACTCTTGTCATAGAGAAAGAGCAGTAACTGAATCAATGGGAATCACTATATATATACATTATCGTGTGATATAGTATTGCCTTGAAATCGAATACCTATAAAAAAAAATAGTAAAACATAGGGCAACCAAAAAACAAAAGAAATTACATAATTATCATCAAAAAAGATATTAATCTTCAATAAAACAATCACAACACAAGAATTACTACATAAATTCACAAATTGTATAGTAAATAAACTTATCAATAGAAGAAACATATGCTATACTAAATAAATTACACATCTCGGTCCAAAGTTTCATGACAAATTACAATAATAGTCTAATATTTAAGAAGGTGAGTGTGTAATATAAGCAAACCTAAGAATCAAACTGAAGTTTTTAATTATAGTCCTAATCTAATATTTAAGAAAGTAACTGTGTAATATAAACAAACCTGAGAATCAAATTGAAGCTTGGGTGAAAGCGTAAAATAAGAAGATGGAAGTCAAATTGTCGAATGTTGAATGATTGATGAATCAAAAGTTGAAATTGAAGTGTTTTTATAGAAGTAGAGAAGTCATAAATCAAAAAGGAAAAAAATAATATTTTATTATATTTAGGACAAAACCTTTCCTCGTTAGAATTCATGGTGAAATTAGAAGAACGTTTATTGAAATATGGTAAACTATTTTCAAACAATTAATATGTTCTCCTTTTTTAAAAAAATTGAAAAATTACGTACTCCCCTTAAAAAAAGCTTTTTTAAAAATTATTATTTGAAAAAAATACAAATCTCCTTAAAAAAATAGAACTTTTTTAAAACTAAAGACCATGAAAACGTTTTTCTTTTTTCATAAAAATTAGAATGTTTTCTTTTTCCCTTAAAATAAGGAAATAAATTTTTCTAACTAAAGGTATTTTCACAGCTTTCACGTTTTCCATTAAAAAAACAAAGAGTTTTTTTTTAATTATAGTTTCCATTAATAATTTTTTCCTTTTTCCTTTAAATTTTTTTAGTAATTATTATTTGGGAGTTTTTTTTGACTATTTTAATTGAAAGAAGATTCTCTGTATAGGAATTTCACTATAATAAGAAAATCTTTTTCATTTAATTTTTATTATATTTAATACTATTGATATAGTATTTAAAAATATATGGTGAAAAGATGATTTTGTCTAAAGCGAGGTCTTTTAATGAAGGGCAAAAAGTTCAATCCACATTATTAAGGACCTTTACACTTTTAATATAGTATAGATAATTATTAATTTTAGCAATACTTTTTATTTATGTAGTAGCAATACATAACGATATTATGATAAATGTGCACTCATATTAAAAGTGAATTATGTATGTTATATAAATATATTATAAATGATTTAAAATACATTGTGCTTGTTTGGTAAGAAATTGACACAATGTATTATAAAAACATTGTATTATAAATATTCAACATAAAAAATTGTTATTGATATAAATGATAAATATTTTCTTAATATAGTATATGCGGTTATGACATCCATTTTGTGATTGTACAAGAATGATCAAGGATTTTCTCAAGAATTGCTCAACTATCTACCATTACTTCTAATTTATATTAAGTGAATTATTGATTTTTGGCTCATTCTTTAAGAAAAATATTTAAAAATATAAACTAAAAGCTACTTTCTACAATCACCTTTTTTATTATTCGCAAAATATTTTACTAGAAAATATAAAATAGTTAATACTTTTATTAAATACGTGATAAATATGAAGAAAAAACTCAATAATTTACTTAATATGGACCTCTGACTCCCTCAATGAGGTCTTAAATTTCTTACACATGTCCCTTATTAAAATTTGAGGGACAAGATTTATTTAGTTAACAAAAAATTCTAATATAGGTTAATTTATTTGGGCATATTGAAGCCTCTCGTTAATCTACAAGAATATCATGTAATTAAAAATAGATTAAATTACTCAATTAAGTTTACCCTATTTGGGCATCAAAAAATTATTATAGAAGTCGAATCAAGGACTTTGATTGCAAAGGTTTAGCTTGTTTTTGGTCTAAGGATAACACAGAAATACAATAAACTTTGATATTTTAGAATGACCCCTTCAAGTCAAGTTTGATATCAGAGTCCTACTTACTCGATTTCAATTCCAAGAATTTCTACATACTTCTTAACGTCTTGGCTACTAAAGAATCCAATCTACACTTGGACATCAATCCCTATTTTTTTCTTTAAATTTTTCTAGACCTCACGTCGTTCAGATTCCAACTAAGATTGACATAATTCAAAACTTTTAATTCACCATCCCAAAATTTTTCTAGTCCAATTTATTTCAGTATCGACTTTCAATAATGACCGAAGAGGTTGTTACACTGTGAATTATTTTCAAAAATACGGTTGTTCAATTCAATCAACCACAAAAAGTTCTTCCTTTGGGCATAGTTTAGTACAAAGTAAGTGCAAATTAGTAGTGACTTGTAGCATTTGCTAACTGTGATACTTTCTTTTTCTATTTTAATTCGTTTGAATCGTAAAAGTAATCATTAATATTTGTATTCAGATAGACTGTTAGCTACATCATATTCTTAGATGTGTTGTTTTTCCTCAGATCCTTGTAATGTGATCCTTTGTCCATCAAAGTGCTCATTTATTTTAAATTCTTGATTGCAATTAAGATCATAGGTTCATTAATAAGTTGAGCATGTTCTCATTTGTCGCAAAACCCATGACGACATGAGATGTGACTTGTTTGGCTTAAAGGATGCAATGGTGAATGACTTCGTAAATTTGTTTCTTAATTGGTGTATGAAATTATTTCTTAAGCACTAAGTTCCAACAACTAATGGAATTAAGAATTTGTAATTTACTAAACTAATCATGTTTTAAGATTGGTTGTAGCTAATTGCATTTGACCTAAATCCCTTAGTCAATTATATTATGTATTACAAAAAAAAAAAAAAAAAAAAAAAAAAAAAAAAAAAAAAAAGAAGACCCCCCCCCCTCCCCACAGTATTATAAATCATTAAATTATGTTATATTTCATTTTCCTACCCAATCAAAGGACCTATAAAATAATATTATTGGGTAGTACATTTTTTTGGTACACTGAAAAAGACTCAAAATTTTAGAACATTCTTTAAGCTACATGACTTGGATCAACACAAAATTTTTATATTTGTAAGTTTTCGTTATGTTTATGCCCTTTGTTTGCCAAAAAAAATTATATATTTATTTGTCTCTGTCCATATATACTTAATAATAGACTTGTTACCATTCAAAAAATATCTACAATCTTTAATAATATTCCTTAGTGGGTGACATTATATGTTTTGATCCTAACTTATAAGTTTGACAGTAATTAAGTTGATAATCTCTTTTCACTTCTTAATTTTCATTTCTTTTCTTAATCTCAACCCTTTTGTGATGCTCCATATTATTCTACGACGATACTTGAAGTGAGAGCTTCATCTTACCTGAGTAACGATATCTTAACATCTCAAATTTGCGTCTTAACATTACAATTAATGTTTTCGTTTTATTTTTCCTACACATGGTGGAGGCTTAAGTTATTAGTTTTATGGAACTTTCATAAATAACCTAGGTTTAAAATTTAATATGATCAACTAGCTAATATTTTATATAATTACACGTCATAACATCGGTTATGTGATCTGGAGAGGAGGAGAGAGGCGAGCGAGATCGAGAGAGGAAGGAGAGAGACGATTTGTATATGTATATTTGTCAAATTATATGTGTATATCTGTCAAATAATTGCATATGTGCAACTAATATACATATGTATTTGTATATCTGGCAAGCGACATTGGGAGAGGGAGGAGAGAAACAAGAGAGATCGAGAGAGGGAGAAGAGAGGTGAGAGAGAGGGCAGAGAGTGGAGAGAGGTAAATTGTGTATATATATATATATCGAATTGACTATGTATATCTGTCAAAATAATTGTATATATGCAGCTGATATACATATGTAATTGTATATCTGGTAAGAAATTGAGAGAGAGGAGAGAGGCGAGAGAGATGAAGAGAGGAGAGAGAAAATAGCAACAAAAGCCTAACTATAACTATAAATTATAATTTTTTTCAAACTATAGTTGTATAATATCAATACATATCGTATGCTTATCTAGTTATATAATTTATCCTTAGTTTCTTTTGAAATTTGAGTTTGATAAAGAAAATACTCCAATAATTTTCTTAGCATAATTTATAATTTGTTTGCATATAATTTTAATGAGTACACATTTCTTTTCAACCAGATTTTGTTTCACTTCCATCCAACAAAAAACCAGATAATTTAACTGATATTGTAACAACTTGGTTAAAATCAACTGTAATTTTTTTTAATCAATAATTGAATGATGCGATTATTTAATATTTGTGAATGAAAGCACGTTTTGTTTGTAAGATCTTGGACCAAATATATTTGTTAGTCATTGCTTACATTATTAATTGGATAAGATTGGCATTTTACTTAAGTTGAGTGTTTCCAACCTCTTTGGAATTAACAACAATAGCTAATTAAGAGGGACAAAGTCCTCAATAATGTTGATGTAATACTAATATTAAGAATAAAAGCTTATAACCAATCAATATCACCCAAAAGATAAAACAAGTTAAAGGAAAATGTTGTTTTCATTATGGGGTTCAGTTAGTTTTTTTTTCAATTTTTAAGAAACCCAATAATATATATATATATATTTTTTATAATTAAAAATGAAACATTTTATCATTTTCAACTTATAATCTGTTATTGTCCTTTTATTTTGATGTCTATAATTTTCTTCAATTATGGAAAATGTGTATAAAAATCAATGTAAGTGAATAGACTTTATAAGAAATAAAAACTAAATCTAGGTAAGTCAAAAAAAATTTGAGACTTAAAAGCTAAACTTTTTCTAAAAAAATTATGCCCCACCCTCTCTTGTATGTGTATATATAGTCACAACCCCAACCTATTGTGATTGACTCCTACGGGAGAGAACCATTATTACAACCCAACTAATTAAGGCATACTAATAAGAGATAATATTTAAAGATGTGGAAACAAGTTAAAATGACAATCAATTGAGTTCCCATAAATTTAAACGAATAGATAAAATAAACAGTACAGAAATTAATCTTCTAAAATTTAAAAGTCATTGTACCAAAACTCTACCAACAGTCTAGAGTAAGGGGATACAAACCTGAAAATACTAAAACAAAACAACATTGAAAAATATTCAAGTTCGAAGGAAGGTGGACTAAGATTATAGATGAACTCATGATAGCCTAAAAGAGCGGACTCACCCTTGAATTTTGCAAATCAACAATCTCCTAGTTGAGATTTGTCAATAGACGCCTGAAGATGCCCTATACTCAACAAAGAAAGAGCCGATGCAGTATCAGTACACACAAAAATATTGTCTCGATATGATCACACAACTAATACTTTGGTTATGTAATACATGAAAGT
The DNA here is from genome assembly GCA_000787875.1 of Solanum virginianum. Classification (NCBI taxonomy): domain Eukaryota; kingdom Viridiplantae; phylum Streptophyta; class Magnoliopsida; order Solanales; family Solanaceae; genus Solanum; species Solanum virginianum. Next base: position 48,581 of record DF360908.1, on the reverse strand, counting down.
AACTACAACATAGTAAAAATCATACACATGCAAGAACACATTATCAAGTTACCATTTCATGATCAATCTACAGTGTACCGTATCAATTTCAAAGGCAACATTCAAGATAGTCCTCTCGTGGGATCCATACCCAAATTATCAGTGTGCCGACATGACACTTGTTCCAATAGTTAATGTATCGGCGTGTCACCTAATTCAATATGTACTAGCGTGATATTCGATCCAATATGTATTAGCGTGTGATACCTGATCCATGCATCAATCACAATCACAATTACAATGAATAATATACACACTCATACAAATAAATAATAGATTCATTGTATGCAATCGATAACATGCAACCAAATCAAATCAAGCCTAAATAAATATGATTCTATTTAGACTTGAATCTCCTTTTCACAAACCGTGACTATATTCAGGATAGGGTACCACTAATACATAAAATACATATATAGTACATTGTCTGCTAATTGGTGCTTTTAACATATATATCCTTAGCTAAATTAATTGTCGTCATGTTTTAGATTTTCTTATGTCCCATTAAGAAATAAATAATAGTCTTAATCATAAGGACAGTGGCGGAGTCAAAATTGTCACTAAGGGATCGAATTTAAAATTTGAAGAAGTTGACACGCGGATTGTCACTAAGGGGGTTTGGCTCTACTATATACACATAAAAAATTATTTTAATCATGTATAAAATAATATAACTTTTCGCTGAAGGGGGTTTGAATGAATCCTGTGATAAAGGATGAGTAGCTCCGCCCTGCATAAGGATATGTGCCTAAATAGCCTATGTCTAAAGGAGTAACTCTGTCCCTGAAGAAGTATAAATGGCTTCTTATTTTTCAAAACACCAAATATTTTAAAACAAATTCAATTTATCAGAAAACCAAATTTTGAGTATTTTGTGGATGAAAATATTGATATCATCCTTTGTGTGCCAGATATGTAGTGGGAAAATAACTTCCACTAGCTAGTCCAATAATATAAATCACTACAAATTATCAATTTGCATATATATGTTTGTGTGTGTCTGTGTGTATTTTTGCACTGGGAAACATGACTAGAACAATCTTTTTCTGTTGAAACATAGTTGTACATGACAAATTAAACATGAAGACATTTCATGTCATATTCAAGAAACAAAAGGAACAAGCACTAGTGCCCATATATTTTATGATTATGATATCGAAAAGTTTACATAACCTCATATGATTATGATAGGGTGTCTTATGCTAAATGTTCATGATGCAATTCCTATTGATGAGGATTTTGATTGTCTTTTTTCGATTAAGGGTGTGTTTGGCAAGGAGGAATGTTCACTTTTTTCATATATAATTGGTCAAACTATTTAGAAAAAATAAATAGTTTTATGCTTTCTTTTATATTTTTTTTTTAAATATGTAGGAAAATTGGTCAAATTGTATTAAAGTATTAAGCATCTTTGATATACTTTTATTGTTGCCTGATTTATTGCTATTCTGTAATACCTCACAACTCTATTCTTAGAATTCAAATCTTCCATCGTAAATATATAAGGTTGAACTGAGCGATGTCATACTTGTCTTTTTGTGTTAAGATTCATTCTTTTATGCAAGAAGTATATTGGAAGTGGTGTAGAGTTATAAGAGATCTCTACCCTACAGCTAAAACATAAGTTCAGCTTCAGCCAAGAGTTATGCCTCACTAGGCATGACTTAGTTCCTACAAAACTTATACCGATAGAGACAACATAAGTTCGATTTCAGAAGGCACAAAATTATGCCTTAAAAAGTATAACTTTAATTTATGTCGAACAAGACAAACTATATAAAGAAACTATCAACCCTTTTTAATACCAATATGGGACTCTTAACAAAAGTAGAAAAAATATCAAATTCATTTTCTCCTCCTTACTACCCATTATCCCCAACCTTTACTCACCCTCACTCACTCCCACTCTCCACTCCCATAGAGATGATATACATAATTTATTTTTTTTCTTACTTACGAAACATAAGTAAAAAATACACTTATTTTAAAAAAAAATATTTTTCATGAAAAGAGTCGTTACCAAACACACCCTAGAAGGAAAACACGTGTGACAATCATGTGATGAATCACCCTATCAGTTTCTTTTGTCTTGAGGTGAAAAAGATACCTTCTACTTGTATATAAAATTTACTTGAAGATTGAGTGGAGTGTCCATTTGTTTTTGGATATGAGATTTGATCTTAGCATAAATTAAAGACCAGAAAATGTGTGTTGTGGAGAATGGACGTAGCTAGCTAGTGTCCATTCATTAAACGTAGTGGTGGGGAGTGTTGGCTTGGTGTTGTGGACTGCGATCGAGACATTCCACCTTTCTTGTTTAATTTGGATAAGTTACAAGCAGAAACAATTAGACAACTTCTATTCTTAAGCATGATCAATTACAATTATGTTAATTTTTTCATCTTCACACATATAATCATGATCATGTACAAATAGCAGTCATTAATGGTTCTCTTATGGAACCCATGCTGATACTGTTTGATCCAATAGTTCACATGTCAGAATGTGATACTCGATGCAATGTGTGTCGAAATGCGACACTCGATCCAATGTGTGTTGAAATGTGATACTCGATCCAATATGTGTTACATGTAATTTGATCAAGAAAAATCATCATTTAATTTCATATCATTATTTTCTTTTCACATACATGTAAGAAATACCATAAAGTAGTTAACAAGTATATATCACGCAAATTAAAATGCTAAATCATCACCTCCAATGAAATCACCCTGCTTGAAGTTCGTCGCATTATTTCATGAAGAGCCATTCTCAAGTAATGCACATAGAACAGTCAACACAAATACACCCACTTGTATATATAAATTAATAATCAAACTCTGGACCCTCTTATTACCACACGTACTAGGAAGTTTACCAATCATTTCAACACAATGTACTAAGGCCAACTATCAAGACTAGATCATTATCGCCGGTCATAGATTAATCTCAACTCCCATAGTAATTCTTATTCTAGCATTCATTAATACACGCTTAGCTATCCTTACTCCATGCTCGAAGGTCTAAGCATAATCTTTCCCTTTCATTTACATTATACTATACGATGGGAGTAGGATTTAGTACTACTCAAGAAATAAAAACTAGTCTATAGAGGAGCCAAGCAAATGCTGAATGATTCTAGTATGATTCCTGTCTTTCGGGCGGCGATAAAGGGCGGTAGGCTTGAAATCCGCGGGGCGTAGTTTCCTTATACTAGAATCCCTTCTTTCTCTACTTTCCAAGCCTATAACCGCCTTTCGAGGGTTTTTAAGGCAACTCCTGTCTATTTAGGGCATTCTATGGAGAAAGAAGAAAATAAGAATTCACGTCTTTAATTCTGACCCGTCAATTTCGCTACGAAGGAACTATTCTAGCTGCAGAACAAAATTTAAATTGCGAGATTCTTTGCCCACCAAAATAACAACATTTCAGAT
>DF360908.1:3573-44122 GCA_000787875.1 Solanum virginianum | reverse complement strand
TGATTGCAGGCACTATAGGCACCAACATTCCGAGATCGAACATCAACAATACTAATATTTATACATCGTTTCTGCTAATTATTATTTAATTATTTCTTCATTTACTCCAACTATGAAATTACAATAACGTGCTAATTTAATTTTACGGTGGCTATTAAAGTGTCTACTTAAATTTACCATGTCATTTCTATTAATTATTATTTAAATTAGTTTTTAGCTGAACATTTCAGCTGCCTGCTGCAACTGCTTGAAGCAAGCAACGTGCCTGCTTAGTGTTACGATGACTATTAAAGTGATTGCTTATTTTTACTGTGTCATTTCTATTAATTATTATTTAATTATTTCTTCATCTACTTCAACTATGAAATTACAATAATGTGTCTACTTAATTTTGCGATGGCTATTAAAGTGTCTACCTAATTTTAGTATGTCATTTCTATTAATTATTATTTAATTATTTCTTCATCTACTTCAACTATGAAATTACAATAATGTGTCTACTTAATTTTGCGATGGCTATTAAAGTGTCTACCTAATTTTAGTATGTCATTTCTATTAATTACTATTAACAAAAAAGAAAAATAATATCTATTAGGCCCGTACAACGTACGGTCTCCAGAAACTAGTTATAAAAAATGGTGGTAATTAGTGTCTCTATTTTTTAAATAATAATGACACATGTTACTAGTATTATATCAAATTGAATAAATATTTATATACATACCAAAATTTATAATACACGTGGCATACTTTCCTCAATTCCCTCTTAATTCTTTAATTTTCATAAAAATTTTTATAATATATTTGAATCGACCTACATACATATACAAAATTGAACAATTTACCGTATAAATAAAAATATAAAATATTGAGAGAAATCTCACAAAATTTATTTAGACCCTTAATAATAGATGTGTCTCGCAAATCCTACCTCTAAACAAGAATCTAAAACTCCTTAGTGGTTAGGACTATATTGTGAATTAGCGAAATAAATAAAAAGAAATCTCAATTTATAGAAGTCCCCAAAAATCTTTCCTCCAAATAAAGGAATTAGTAAATATGAAAATTTTGTACTTTTTCTTTCCTTAGTTGCGATTCAAAAAAAATCAGGACTGTTGGGATACAAATTCTCTCCCACATCAGTTGTGGAAAGAGAAAGTGATCAACTTATAAGGTTGAACCCAATCCCATTAGTATGAGACCTTTTGGGAGATGCCCAAAAATAAATCCGTGAGGGCTTGGCCCAAAGCGGACAATATCATACTAATGCGGGGTTGGGGTGTGGGTGCGTACGGTACAAGATGGTGACAGATCTGAAATGATAATCGCTGGAGGGGAGGCCACGAGATTGTGTGGTCAGAGTTTGAGGGAAGGTTTGTTGGGATAAATCCGTGAGGGCTTGGTTCAAAGCGGACAATATCATACTAATGCGGAGTTGGAATGTGAATGCGCGCGATCCCAACAAGGACAAACTTAAAATGACTTCAGAGATACTATTTATAGTGCATGCAATCACTTCATCTGAAGTAAAACAAGTCAAGTGTTTTATCTTTATGCAAAGGTGATAATGATATGACAATCTTTAGTGGACAATTCCATTTTTTAATTTATTTTTTGTGCTTTATTTTTTTTGGCACTGTACATTTCAATATTACACTTTGTCTTATTTTAACAAAATGATCATTTTAGCTTCTTTTTTTTCACGCTCTTTAAGACAAATAATAAATATCAGATATAATTTATTGCTATTTATATTTCTGATATGTCTTTCGAGATACAAACAACAACAATATATTCAGTGAAATTTCACAAGTGAGATCTGAGAAGAATAAAATGTACGTAGGCCTTATCACCAATTCATAGAAATAGAGATGTTGTTTTTGAAAGATCCTCAACTCAGATATATCATCCCCAAAATAAAAAAATACAAGACATGATGTTTTTTGAGATACAACAAACATACTCAGTGGAATCTCACAAGTGGGGTTTGAGGAGGGTAAAATATACGCATACCTTACCACTACCTTATAGAGATAGAGAAACTATTTTCGGAAGACTCTCGTCTTAAAAATATCAAACCCTAAAAAGATGTTTTTTTTTTAAATACAAAAAAACTAATTTCTCAGTGTTAAGATTATAGTTGTAAAAGCTAAAATAAGAGTTAAAATAAGATGGAGATTACTATTGAAAGGTACAATGCCAAAACTTAAAAATCTTCAAAGCACAAAGAACAAATTAAGATTGGAATGGTCCACTAAAGATATTCATCATTATTGTAGCAAGTGTATTCTTAAAAAACCAATATTTTGTTGTGAAGATGTGCAATATTCATATCACTATCACCATTTGCAAAAAGATAAAACACTTTACAAGTTTAACTTGAGATGAAGTGATTGCAGGCACTATAGGCAATATCTATGAACAGTCATTGTTTCAAAATCTTTCTTGGAATTTTTTGATTATATATATATACAAAAACACATCCAGCCTTCTTTTTCTCTCTCTTCTTCTTCTCTTTTTATTTTTAGATTGAACGAGTGTGAGTGAGGATAATTCATATTTTTAGAACCTAAAAATGTCGATGTTACGTGTGCATATCATATTGTACATTGTATATATGAGTGTACATCAAAAATATTTATTATCATGAACATCAATGTGTTATTATCATAGTATTTATTATCGCACACACACTCAAGCTTATTAAGATATTTCAAATAATATTGGATAGACATCATCCAATCAAAATCAAAGTCCTTGTACACATGAATAGATGAAGATTCAACAATGTTCTTGATATATGCCTCTTTTTCATTGTTAATTCATATTTTCAAAAAATTAGTTGAGATTTACCCACTAGGTCCCCCACCCTAACAATCAAGAAATATCAAATTCATCATGAAAAAATTGGGGAGAAGATTTGAGAGATAAATGAGAAAGTAATTGAATAGAACCTTTAGATGAAAGAAGAAAAGAAAATTTTCAATTATTTTGATTGATGAAGTTTATAGTTATGAAATATCAAAATTTTAGTTTGAAATGTGGATATACACAATGGGCGACAATTTCATCGATTTAGGTTGTTTTATATTTATTATTAAATGAGGCAAGCTGGGCCAAAACTATTCACACTTTATGGATAATATATGAAATAAAAAAGTTAACCAAAAAAAATCACAAGTCGCAATTGTCCGCCCTTCATTGGCCAAGGTTAGTCGTTTTAACACAAAATTTTCAATCTTGTTCTTTTTTTTTTTTGAGTAGTTTGATTTTTGATTGAGTATCAATTTCATATTTTGGTACATCGTAGATTCTTCCACAGCATAGTTATGAAGACAATCAATGGGTTGATACCTGAAATTAGGTCACAATGTTGAATTTTTTTAAAATTAAAAAATGTACAACTGAATTGTTGCTATTTGATACCTCAAATCATGTCACAGAGTGGGTAGGATTTATGTATTGATACTTAAAATTTACAAAAGGTACTTTATCAGATACATATAATCAACAAATACTTATTTTTTTTGTTAGGGTAGGTTATGCAGTAGATCATACATACTATATTTTATCTATTATTCAAGTTTGAAGTATAAAATAAGACTAACAATATAATCACACACATTTATATGGCAAAACATATTTTCTCTTTTGTTAATTTTATTTAATGGGCTTCTATGGTTAGGGAGATGGATAACATCCTTGTTTTGCACATCCACAAGCCCAAATTTTCTTTTATCACAAAGTTATGATATTAGTCAATACATAGTAAACTCTCTTTCTTAAAGTAGACTAAAGTTGCTAATGAGTGGATCTTGAACAATGAGACACTACTTATTGCAAGTATTCCATCCGTCCTAATTTATATGATGTGATTTGATTTGATATAAAATTTAAAAAATATAAACTTTTTTAAAAAAATTTATAATCTAAGCTAATATAAGTCATAGCTATTTGTGTGACTATATATTACTCCATTCGTTCAACAATAATTATCTAACTTGGCACACATCTTAAGAAATAATAAATAATAGGGGTAATATTACCCTTTTGATACATTGAAAATCATGGAATGAAGAGATTTCACTCATCTCCTCCTGAACTAAATTCTTAGAGAAAAAATATTAGATATTGAATAATATTTAATAGTAAGGGTAAAATAGACACAAATACATAAATAATTCATTGATTTTTTTTTTCAAACTAGACGAGTATTGTTAATTGGATATGTATTTTTAGTATAGTGAATATGTAAAAATAGACGAAAAGTTACGTTATTAATAAGTAAAAAAATATGTCATTCTTTTAATGACTGATTAAATATATGTCATATAAATTGGAAATGGGAAGTACCATTTAAACCTTATGAAACTTAATTACACAACAAATGAGAGACAAATATCTAAGAGTGTTTGGTTTGGATTATATAAGCCAAGTAATAAAAGACATATTGCACAACAATTGTTATCCAATTAATATTGTCATATGTAATTTGGAGAAGAATCATTCAATTTGATGTGCCCGTTTCTTGATTAATTAAGTTGCAAAGCTTTCTCTTTTCTTATAAAGTACATAATAATAATAATAATAATAATAATAATAATAATAATAATAATAATAATAATAATCACTGTTGATTAATTATTAGTTAGAAGAAGACGTCTAAGGTACCTCCAAATAATAATAATAATAATAATAATTAATAATAATCAATCAGTCAAAATCAAACCCTAAATTCAACACCATTAACACCTTTTTGTCACACACGACAAAGGCCAAAAGCCATGAAATAACAGGATCACATGATCTAGCTGTTCACAATATTGAAAATTTTACAAACTATTAAAACAATAAAATTTTACAAACATTATTAATTCATCCCCAAGCCATTGGAAGCAAGTAATTAAACTGGAATAGGTCAGCTTAGGCAGTGAGATCTGCAAAAATGAAATGAAGGAAAAATATGAGACGCCCATTGGACATTTAGAGCGTGGACAATATGGACTATAATTATTTGTGTTAAAATTAATATAATTAGTATCATGTTGATTACATTTTTGGTGGTTATACATAAAATTCAGCATACCATTGTGTTGTTTAGTTTTTAGTTAACAATTTTATAGGTTGTATATATATTGTAAGTTAATTAATGTATTATTAAATGTAAAGTAAAAAAATAAAAGGGATAATTATATTAGATGGTCATTCGGTCAAAATAATTATAACAAAAAAATAATTATTCGTTGTATATGAATGTATAGTCAGTGTATATATCATGTATAGTCAAGCTATATTAAGTTTTTGAGTCTATCATAATGTATATTAAGTGTGTAGCTCTGTGTAAGTAATCTATATTATATCGTCAGTATATATTTTCTATGACTTTTAGTAAGCTATATTGTATAGTCACTATATATCTTTTATGATTATTGATTTTTTTTATTTAAATAAAACATAAATATATTTATTGTAAACTAATTAATTTATTGTATATATTTGAAACTTAGTCCAAAATAAAATAACTAATATATGAATAAATAAATTATACATTATTAATTTTTATATTACCAATACTTGTATAACTCTATCCAACAACCAAGTACCAAGTGACACATCAATACCTATTTAATACACCACTAAAATATAGTGTTTACAAAGATATTTTGATGTTACCAAACACACTTCATAATCGAGGTTTTGGTGAGATAATTAAAACTCCTTCACTTTTAATGTAAGATCTAGAATTTAAATTTCGATATGAAAACAAATTTGTAGGGAGAGCTACATGTCTCCAAAATGAAACCTATAATGTGAGATGCAAATGTAATCGGACTTAAATATAAATATTGGGCAATAGGTGAAAAAGAATCTTTACATGTTATCTGACAAATTTGATTTTCGACCAAACTCACACCTCAAAAATTAGTTTTTTTTTTTTTTAAAGAAAAGATTGATTAAGCCTAATAAAGGGACCCAAAATCCATCCATTCACTGTTATTGGATGTCTTTAATACCATATTACATTCGATTTTGGACCTAATTGTATCTCATTTAGGAACATATTTCTAATCTTTGATTTAGCATTACACTAAAAAGAGGGAACACTTACGAAAAAATTAAAAAAGATTCCAAGAAACAGAGAGAAAAAACAAGAAAGGCAAATTTACAGCCGAAAAAAAAAAGTGTGTTACTTTATGTAATATCAGTTTGACCCACTCGTCCTACATGGAAATTGGGCAGCAAAAAATTATTTGGTTAGGAAAAAAAAGTTATATTGAGATTATGAGATCAAAATAATGATGGAATTAGTTCATTAGACTAAAAAATAATGATGGAATTAGTTCATTAGATTTTCAATGCAAATGATGCATATCAAAACAATTAATAAAGAAAAATTACAGAATAAAAGAGGACATAGTGTGTACAACAACAGCACATCCAATGAAATTCCACAAGTGGGGTCTGAGGAGGTAAGATGTACGCAAAACTTATCACTATCTCATAGAGATAGAGAGACTATTTCCGAAAGACACCCAACTCAAATATATCAACCCTAAAGGAGGACATAGCGTGTAACAGAAAAAAATTGTTTATAGTTGGAAAGTTTACATACCTTGATCAGTTAGGAGAAGGGAAACAGATGATTCAACCCTGATGTGTTTAACACAGGAGAGACCAAGCATGTTAGCTGCTTTCACTTGAGTAGTGCTGTTCTTGGCCAATTTGGTTTCAATATCTGGATGAACCTTCCTTTTCAACACTTTTGTCATCATCTACAAAACATTAATTTAATTTATCACAATTTGTTTCGACAGAGTCAGAATTTTTAAGTTATAAATTTTGAATCATAATTTGTTTATTAGGTTTCGAATAAATATATATCAAATGAAATTTTAAACAACAAATACAATATTTTTGCCAAAATTACTAACCATGTGACTCGGCCCCTGCATTACATGCACGCAAAAATATCATCTTACTATAATTAGAAATTATTTAATTCAAAATTCATCTTTTATCCTTGATAAAATGATTCTCAATCATACAAATATTTAAAGTTTATTTAGAGCATAAGTTTCAAAAGTCTACAAATATATATTACGAAAAAAGAGTGTTAGACTGACCTTTTGTAGCTTTTGGATTGGGCGTGGCTCGTCCTTGACACGTGGAATGAGTTTTTTGGCAAAAGAAAGTCCATTTTTCAGTTGTGGAGATGAATAAGAGTTTTTAGTGAAACAAGTATTTTTGTGTGTAGGAGGATCTGTCTTAGGGTGATGATCAGAATCAGCAGAGAACAAATCCGCCAGAGTGATCCTTTCTTTTTTCATCATCTTAGTATTTCTTTCTTCAGCACATGAATTGCTGTTTGACTCAACAATGGTTTCATCTTCAATATTTGCATATATTAAAGGGTACAATTCTTCATTAATTCCCTCATCAATAAATGGAATTTCACATTCTTGAATTTCATTTTCCACTGAGTAGTATTCTTCTTCTTCCACTTCCTCTAGGGATTCAATGTCTATAACACTTTGTTCATCTGCCACATTTTTCAATGGATCAAATCCAAATGTGCCAATTCTAAGGATTCCTCCATTCCAAATGTCTAACATATGTGCAAATGAGGCATCTTGAAGAAGAATTTGTGTCTCGTGATGATCAATAATTTCATTGCTCATTTTTAGCTCTATATTTTTCTTCTCATCTGCCATATAAAACACAACTGATAAATTTTATAGCTGAATAACAATATATGTCGCTAATGACAAATTATCAAAAAACTTTTATCACCTTTCTGATTAAACTTGCGATGCACCCAATTGAAGATCTACAATCCAAAACAATAAAAGAAGAAAATAAAGAAAGTGAAAACATATAGAAGTTAATGGAAAAGAAGAACACACTATAATTGAATTTTGAAATTTGTACCTTCATTGGGTCTTTTTTTCCCCCCCTCTTTTGTGATTTGTTCAAGTGGGAATGTGAGTTGACTGGATTTGGAAAATGTATGTGACACAGTGAAAATAACTCATGCCATTTAATTTGTTCAAGAAAATATGTGGTCATATTTGGGAAATGGCATGAGATTTTGACACGTGTTAAAGGGGAAGAGATACATACATGGGGTCCCTATAAGTATAGGCAATGTTTGGATATTGCATGGCATGACATGTTTTATCAAAATACTACGTTACGTTTCATCTCTATGGCTTCATCGATGGTGCCCAAGTGTCTCCAAATGACTATATTGCCCCTCTATAAGGACATATTTAGAAAATAAAATTTCTCACATATTTATGGATTCATAATGGTTAAAGGTTTTCTCATCTCGTATGGATTATGATTAAAAAAGTCATTCTACACTTATGACTTTATGAAATTGATTAGTAGTTAATTATTATCTTCCCACATGTTATGTTTGTGATAAGTAACTTTATCTATTTCTCTATGGATTATGATTATGTTTTGCAATAAAGTTGAACTTTACAAGATTTCCTTCTAACCCATATTCAATACGTTTCAGAACCATGCCTCTAAGAAGAGCTCTAGTACAAAGGGATGTAAATGCTAATGAAGAGCCATAAGCGCCTCAAGCTCAGTTTATTAAGTTGAATCGAACTTTATTTTTGTTGTGAGATTTCTCTTGAGTTTGTTCTATTCAGCTATCTTTATATAATCATACATTTCACGTATTAACGTCACTTGTCACTGCATCATTTTATGATGCAGATACAAGTTCTAGAGATCCTTAGCAGATGCTTTGTTGAAAATCTATTCCATTTCAAACAGTGGTGAGACCTTGATGCTTTTGGAAGAATCTATTATTTTTGAGTTTCTTTCTTTTATTAGTTTTTTGAGGTAGACTTTGGATTGTCTTGACACCTTCTTATGAGTTTATAAAGGTTTCATAGACTGAGTCAAATAGAGTTAGAGTGAAATTTATTTTTCTTTAAGAGTAAATTTTCAGACTATGAAATAACATAGTTAATGATTGAGATCTGAATAATTAAAACTAAGACATTCAACATAAACAATAATATTTTTAACCTACATTTTTTTTCACACTAATATATAGAAAAAATTGAAACTAGCTCGCATTAAAAAGCAACATGAATTATACTATTCAAAGTGAAAACCTAACATAACATAATGATGGGTATAGGTCTCTTTTATGATCAAAAGTTGATTATAAACTTTGTATGTCATGATCAAAAGTTAGTCAAAAACTTTGTACCTTGAATTCAAATGCATAATGCATAGTAGAGAAGACATGGACCACCTTAATTAGTTAATTTCACCTTATAAACCCGACCATTGTATTGACTAATCAAGTAAAGCAATATCTGCACTTTGTCAGGTTAATATTAACAAAGGTGTTTTGTTTTTTTGTTAACAAACTAATTATATTAATTAATATACATCAGTACAAGAGAGTGACAGGACCGAGGGATTGCTAACATTGTTCGTGGAGGGGTAATCTACAAAAGCTATCCATCTTACACAAAAAAATTTGGTGTTCTAGAAGGGCTAACAAAGATAGTTCCTACTTTGCTTAAAAGCTAGAATTACACAAGGAAAGTAGAATCAAGATGTGAAAGGAAATATCCCTTAAATTTTTACTGATCAAACTACCTAGGCAAAGCATAAAAAAAATAATTATCTATGTATGGAAACAAGTTGTACAAGATTGAAGGTTGTTCAAAGTTCTTTGAGCACTTTTAGTTATTAGCAATCTAACGAGAAAAAAATTAAAATAGTCCCTTATCTTTAGGTTAAAATTCAAAATCATCCTAGACTTTTTACATAAAATATTATTAATAATTCATGTTTGCAATATTATTGGTGCATTTCTGGTCTCTGTTCAAACTTCCGCCTATTTCTTAACATTGATTTAGTCCGCAATTTTATGTATGGAATGTTCAGTCATTTTTAAATATATTTAGTAGAAACAATAACTTCATATGAGAGAAGGTGAAAAGAAGAACACATTGTTCTGTTTAGTAGGAATATTTTTGCATCTACAATTGAGAGGATCGCCAAGTTGATTTCACGTGCAATAATACAAAATTTTCTTTTCTTGTAACATCATATATCAAGGTGTTCTTTATTTAACTGCAATAATATTTTTACCGAATAGAATAAGGTGTTCTTTTCACATTCTTTCATATGGAATTATTATTTCTACTGAATAATAAATATATGAAAATTCGACTGAACATTTCATACATAAAACATAGACGAAATCAATGTTAAAAATAAATAAAATATGTGGAAGGACTAAAAGTGCACCAATATTACAAAAATTGAGGTACTATTAGTGCTCTATGTGAAAACTCAATGATGAATTTGAGACTTCATCCAAAAATAAGGGACTAATTTGAGCTTTTTCTCGAATCAAACCTACAATTTGTTGAGGGTTAGTACACTATTCTCATTTTCTTTACAACCTTGTTTGGATGGTTGGTACCGATTGTATTGTATTATATTGTTGGCTTAAATATAATATTTGTTTTGATATTACTTAAATTTTATTGTATCATATCATTTAAGTTCAACGTTAGGTAACGATGAACAGTTTCATTTTGTGTAACAACTAATTTATGCGATCATATCGTTATCTTAATATTTTTTTTTTCATTTTGTCATTACTTATTATTTAATAATCTTATTTTTTTCATTTACACTATCTTTTTACAGCAGCTCTATCTCGTACCCCTACTTTATTTTCTTATAAATTAATTATCCAAATTGTGGATATGTGACATTATGTAATGATGGAGAATGATACAATCTATCTAAATATTATAGTCATTAGAATAATATGATGCAATATAATACACGATACATTATAAAACGATGGAACGATTGTTCATGGTGAACCTCTATTATTTTATTGGATAAGCCAAGTACATAGTATATAATAATTAGATTCAAACAAATACAAATTAACTCATGATATATAGTCAAAAGACTACATCCCCACATACTACATTAAGAAATAATTACATATTTACATTTTAGGAATGAAATAAGAAATCACACAATACATGATTTGAAAGGACAAAATCATAATCCATAACCTAAACAATAGGTTTAGTTAGAACTTTTTTTTGTTTTAATATTGAGTACAACCGTACCTAGTCTAATGAATAAAGTGACATGTATGTAGAGACTGAATTGAGTTCTGAACAAATAAATTCATTAATAATGGTGTAATCTATAGATAGAAAAGGTCCCATGATAACAAACTATCATGTTATATTTTATATTCTTACATTCAATGATTATTTTATATATGTAAGTCATTTACACTAGAAGATATATAGATAGTCAAAATTATGCTAGTCCCACCTCTCTTTTTTTTGAGAGAATACATATTTGTGGAACTACGACCACATTTTAAGAATACAATGAAGCTATGTAGGGAGGAAGATAGTGTTGCTAGTTATAATATAATTTGACAGGTAGTGGCATGTCTGATTGTAGCCAAAATTAAAGTTAAAGGAAAGAACATTCCCCACCTCTCTAGACCTCTTTATGTAGACCTTTTGGTCATAAAAATTAGAGTGAAATGTGAAGAGTAAAAACATATTTAAATTATTGGGATCATAAGTTTCTCACATAAATTGTCATTCATTATTTTGGAAAACGTATATCTTTCTCAAATGAATTTATATGTGAAACTCATACTCCTATATATTATATTAGTTTAGTATAAAATTCAAAAAGAGGGATAGTATAAGTTTATTTTTGACACTGGACCCTAAAATTTCTTTCTCAACTTTTGTTTATTTGATTTTTATGTTAAGTAGATTTTTCTTTTTACTTGTTCATTTAGAAAGTCAAGATAAATTTATCATTCTCTTTCAGTACTATCCGCCTTATTTGTAAATAATTGCGTAAATGTTAGTACTCAAAGTTTAGATTTTCAAAGCATAATTAATAAGGTCGATTTATTTATAAAATAAACCTCAAATAAATATTTTCTTAAGGAAAATGTCAAGTCAATATGGACTAAGTAAAATGAAACATGGGGAATATTCAATTTTCCCGAAATAATTTTTTATTTTTTTATTTGAAAATCAGTGTTTGAACATGAAAATTTCAAATCTAACTCGAAGTTGTATTTTAAATTTTTTGTCTATAATTTATTTTTCAACTCACTTTTCACTTTTGAAGTAGGATTCAAACATGAATTTATTCCAAATATTTTTTAGAAAACAATATAACCAAACACAATCTAAATAATAGTGTGCCTACTAAGTTTGCTTTGGATTCTCTCAAAAGCTTAGCTATCATGTTTCTATGATCAGGTGGGCAAGTTCTGCATTTGGTCCCTTTCACTTACTCCCATCTTGCATTATTATTTCTAGCTATGAATGCAATAAGAAGAATCCCAATATATGTACGTTACAAAATAACTATTTCTCTAAGTCTCTTGATACGTTGCATTGTGATAATAATGTAGATTGGACGATTTACATTTTAGTAGTCAATAGTATCCAATCATAATTTTTCGTAAACAGTATCGACCTAATTGAGTGGACTAAAAATTTTCTTTCAAAATTTCGATGACCTATATGATTTTCCACAAAAGGTAGCCAATAATGCCTGTTTATTCTAGCTAACAAATGGGTCATCTCCCTTTTCCCAACAGGCAAGGCACGTTTGGTAGATCTTCTTTTGAGCTATTATTTGCAAGAAGGGTGTAAGAGACATGTCTTAAATTTGTTAAAATTAAAGGTGGTCTTTAGCCAAAAGGTTTGGGTCAAATTTCTACCTAATTATTTGCATAGATAGTGGCTTTGATGGCCCAATCATTTCTATAAAGTTGCTTGTTCCATTTGGATTGGTTATGAGTGCACGACACAAAAAGTAGAGGTAGATTAGGGTCATCTTTTTCGTGATCTAGCTTATTTCTGTCCATGCTATAATCTTTATTGTTGATTTAGCTATTCACTTGCTGTGTTGAAGAATTGGATTGTTAATTCCAACCAGCATTTTAAAAGGTGAAGGCGTGACGCGAGGCGTCAACCTCGAGACATGGGGCGTAAGCCCTAGATCTTTAACACCCGGCAGCCCCAAAATCATTGGCCTAACACCCACAAAAGACAGACAAAATCATCTGTTTCTATTTCGAAGCCAATAAAATGTTACTAGGCATCATTCGACGCCACCGGGCCTACTGGGACTCTTGACAGGCTCGTTACAAAAAGGTTGGTATAAATTTTCGAGAAAAATGGGCCTAGAGCTCTGGCAGCCTCGGAATCTGAGGGCTAACACCCACCAAAAACTACTGAAATCACCTGTTTCCTGTTTCGAAGTCCATAAAATGCTACCAGGCGTCGTTCGGCACATCGAGGTCTATTGGGAGTCTTGGTGGGCTCGTTACAGATAGGTTGGTATAATTTTTTGAGAAAAATGGGCTCGGAGCCCTAGCAGTACCAGAATTTATGGGCTAACACCTATGAAAAACTACTAAAATTGCCTGTGTCCTGCTCAAGAGCCCATAAAATGCTACCAGGCGTCGTCCGGCGCCATCGAGCCTACTGTGACTATTGGTGGGTTTGTTATGGAAGGGTTGGTATAATTTTTTGAGAGAAAAGGGCCTGAAGCCCGAGCAGCCCCAGAATCTGTGAGCTTAACACTTACAAAAAACTGCTGAAATCGTCTGTTTCATGTTTTGGAGCCCATAAAATGCTACCAGGCGTTGTTTGTCGAAGGACGCCAGGTGGCATCGAAGGGCGCTCGGTGGCGTCGAAGGACTCCTAGTAGGATTTTATCGGTCAAGCAATAGGAAATAGATAATTTTGGCAATTTTTCGTTGGTGTTAACCTACAATTTTTGGCGCTGGCGAGGATCTGGGCCAACTTACCCAAAAAAATTACACCGACCCATCCGTACCGAGCCCAGTAAAAGACCCATGTTGGCCCGGTGACACCATAGGAGGCGTGGTAGGATTTTATGGGCAAAATAATTTGAAACATATGATTTTTTGTAGTTTTTCGTAGGTGGTAGCCCACGGTTTGTTGTGCTGCCCAAGGATCCGAGCCAACTTTTCCAAAATATTACACCGACCTATTTGTAACAAGCCCAGCAAAAGGCGAAGGTTGTTCGGCAGCACCGCAGGACACCAATCTTGAAACTGTTGAGCCACATGCTTTCTATGGGAAACTCGAGACTCTTTAGAATTGTGAATGGATTTTTCTAGCCAAGCAACAGAAAATAGACAATTTTGGCAATTTTTCATGGGTGTTAGCCCACGGTTTGTAGTGCTCCTCGAGGATCCCAGCTAACTTTCCCAAAAAATTACACCAACCCGTCTGTAATTAGCAAGTAAGAGGCCCATGTGCCCTAGTGGAACCGCAGGATGCCTGGTAGGATATTATGGGCCAAGCAATATGAAACAAGTGATTTTGGCAATATTTCATAGGTGTTAGACCATTGTTTATGGCGTTGCCCAGGGATTCGGACCAAATTTCTCAAAATATTAGACCTACTCATCTGTAACGAGCCTGAAAAGATGTCAGGTGGCCTGACGGTGGCGTAGGACATCTTATAGGATTTTATGGACCAAGCAACAAGAAACAAGTAATTTTGGTAGGTTTTCGTGGGTATTGGCCGACGGTTTGTGGTGCTGCCTGGGATTTGGTCCAACTTTTACTAAAAATTATACCGACCTATCTGTAATGGGCTCGATAAGAGGCCAAGTTGTTCTGGCAGCGCCGCAAGATGCCTGGTAGGATTTTATGTGCCAAGCAACAGGAAACAAGTAATTTTGACAGTTTTTGTTAGTGTTAGCCCACGATTTGTGGCAGTAATAGGGGATCCAAGCCAAATTTCTTGAAAAACTACGCTGATCCATCCGTAATGAGGCTGGAAAGAGGCCCAGGTGGTTTGGAAGTGTTGCAGGACGACTGGTAGGATTTATGGGCCAAGGAACAGGGAACAGAAGATTTTGACAGTTTTTTGTGGGTGTTAACCCACGAATTCTTGGGCTGCATGGCGCTTCGACGCAAAATTCCTGAAAAATCATACGGGTAGGCCCGCAACGAGCCCATCAAGAGGCCCAGGTGGCCCAGCGGCGTTGGTAGAGGCCTGGTAGAATTTTATGGGCCAAGGAACAGGAAACTTGCGATTTTGGTAGTTTTCTGTGGGTGTTAACCGATGGATTCTGGGCTGCATGGGGCTCCGACGCAAGATTCCTAAAAAATCACACGAGTGGGTTCGCAACGAGCCTGATAAGAGGCCCAAGTGGCCCGGCGGTGTTGACGGAGGTCTGGTAGGATTTTATGGGCCAAGGAACAGGAAACAAGCGATTTCGACAGTTTTCTATGGGTGTTAACTTACAGATTCTAGACTGCATGGGGCTCCAACGCAAGATTCATGAAAACTCATATGGGTGGGTCTGCAACAAGCCCGGCAAGAGGCTCAGGTGGCCCGACGGTGTTGGCGGAGGCCTGGAGATTCTAGACTGCATGGGGCTCCAACGCAAGATTCATGAAAACTCATATGGGTGGGTCTGCAACAAGCCCGGCAAGAGGCTCAGGTGGCCCGACGGTGTTGGCGGAGGCCTGGTAGGATTTTATGGGCCAAGGAACAGAAAAAATGTGATTTTGACATTTTTCTGTGGGTGTTAGCCCACGGATTCTGGGGTTGCATGGGCCTCCGACGGAAGATTCCCAAAATATCATACGGGTGGGACAGCAACGAGGTCAGCAAAGGGGTCAAGTGGCCTAGCGACAATGGCGGAGGCCTGGTAAGATTTTATAGGCCAAAGAACAGGAAATAGATAATTTTGACAGTTTTCTGTGGGTGTTAGCCCACAGATCTTGGGGCTGCATGGGGCTCCGTCGCAAGATTTTTGAAAAATCATATGGGTGGGTCCGAAATAAGCCCGACAAGAGGCACAGGTAGCCTGGTTGAGTTGGCAGAGGCCTGGTAGAATTTTATGGGCCAAGGAACAGGGAAAAAAGTGATTTAGGCAGTTTTCTATGGGTGTTATCCTATGAATTCTGGGGCAATATAGAGCTCCAGCGCAAGATTCCTGAAAAATCATATGAGTGTGTCCGAAACAACCCCGGTAAGAGGCCTAGGTGGCTCGGCGGCATTGGCGGAGGCCTGGTGGATTTTATGGGCCAAGGATCAGGAAACAGGCGATTTCGGCAGTCTTCTATGGGTATTAGCCTACAGATTCTGGGGCTCCAGCATACGATTCTCAAAAAATCATATGAATGGGTCCGCAATGAGTCCGACAATAGGCCTAGGTGGCCTAGTGCATTGGCTGGGGCCTAGTAGGATTTTATGAGCCAAGAAACAAGAAATAAGCGATTTCGACAGTTTTCTGTGGGCGTTATCCCATGGATTCTAGGGCTGCATGGGGCTCTGGCGCAATATTCTCAAAAACTTATACGGGTGGGTCCGCAACAAACTCGGCAAGAGGCCCAAGTGGCTCGGCGGTGTCTGCAGAGGCCTAATAGGATTTTATGGGCCAAAGAACATAAAATAGGCAATTTCAACAGTTCTCTGTAGGTGTTAGCCCACGAATTCTGGGGCTGCATGGGGCTTCTGTGTAAGATTCCCAAACAATTATACTGGTGGGTCCGCAATAAGCTCGGAAAGAGGCCCAGGTGGCCCGACGGTGTTGGCGGAGGCCTGGTAGAATTTTATAGGGCAAGGAACATGAAAAATGGTGATTTTAGCAGTTTTCTACGAGTGTTAGCCCACAGATTCTTGGCCGCATAGGAAACCAGTGCAGGATTCCCAAAAATTCATACGACTGTGTCTGCAACGAGCCTGGCAAGAGACCCAGGTGGCCTGGCAGCATTGGCGGAAGCCTGGTAGGATTGTATAAGCTTATGAACAAGAAACAGGCGATTTCGACAGTTTTCTGTGGGTGTTAGCCTATGGATTCTGGGGCTGCATGGGGCTCTGGCGCAAGATGCCCAAAAAGTCATATGGGTGGGTCTGCAACGAGCCCTACAAGAGGCCTAGGTGGCCTAACAACATTGGTGGAGGCCTGGTAGGATTATATGGGCCAAGGAACAGGAAACGGGCAATTTTGACAGTTTTCTGTGGGTATTAGCCCACGAATTTTAGGGCTGCATGAGGCTCCGACGCAATATTCCTAAAAAATTATACGGGTGGGTCCGCAATGAGCCTGGCAAGAGGCCCAGATGGCCCAGCGGCATTGGCGAAGGCCTAGTAGGAATGTATGGGCCAAAGAACATGAAACAAGCTAATTTGGCAGTTTTCTGTGGGGGTTAGCCCACAGATAATGGGGCTGCATGGGCTCCGGTGTAAGATTCCCAAAAAATCATATAGGTTGGTCCGTAATTCGCCCGGCAAGACGCCTAGGTGGCTCGACAGCATTGGCGGAGGCCGGGTAGGATTTTATGTGCCAAGGAACAGGAAATAGGTAATTTCGGCAGTTTTTTGTGGGTTTTAGCCCACGGATTCTGAGGCTGCATGGGGCTCCGGTGCAAGATTCCCGAAATATCATATGGGTGGGTCCAAAACAATCCCGACAAGAGTCCCAGGTGGCCTGGCGGCATTGGCGGAGGCCTAGTACGATTTTGTGGGCCGAGGAACACGAAAAAGGCGATTTCGATAGTATTCTATTGGTGTTAGCCCACGGATTCTGGGCCTGCATTGGGCTCTGATGCAAGACTCTTGAAAAATCATACAGGTGGGTCCGCAATGAGCCCGACAAGATGTTCAGTTAGCCCGACAGCTTTGGCGGAGGCCTTGTAAGATTTTATGGGCTAAGGAAAAGGAAACAGGCGATTTCGACAGTTTTATGTGGGTGTTAGCCCAGGATTCTGGGGTTGCCTTGGGTTCCAGCGCAAGATTCCCACAAAATTATACGGGTGGGTCCACAACGAGCCCATCAAGAGGCCCAGGTGGCCCAGCGGCGTTGGCGGAGGCCTGGTAGGATGTTATGGGCAATGGAACAGGAAACAGGTGATTCCAGCAGTTTTATATGGGTGTTAGTCCACAGATTCTGGGGCTGCATGGAGCTTCAGCGCTAGATTCTCAAAAAATCATACAGATGTGTCCACAACGAGCCCGGAAAGAGGCTTAGGTGGCCCAACGGCATTGGCGGAAGCTTGGTACAAATTTATGGGCCAATGAACAGGAAATAATTGATTTTAGAAGTTTTCTGTGGGTGTTAGCCCACAGATTCTAGGGTGCATGGGGCTCCGACGCAAGATTCCTAAAAAATAAGGGTAGGTCCGCAACGAGCCCGGCAAGAGGCCTAGTGGCCCGGCGCATTGGTGGAGCCCTGTTAGGATTTTATGGGTTAAGAAACAGGAAACAGGCGATTTAGGCAGTTTTCTGTGGGTGTTAGCCCACGGATTATGAGGCTGCACGAGGCTCCGCGGTAAGATTCCTTAATAGTTGAACGGGTTGGTCCGCAATGAGCCCGACAAGAGGCCCCGGTTGCCCAGCGACATTGGCGGAGGCCGTTGTAGGATTTTAGGCCAGGGAACAAGAAACATGCGATTTCAATAGTTTTCTGTGGGTGTTAGCCCAGAGATTCTGGGGCTGCATGAGGCTCTGACGCAAGATTCTTGAAAAATCAAATGGGTGGGTCTGCAACGAGCCAGACAAGTGGCCCAGGTGGCCTGCCGGCGTTGGCGGAGGCCTGATAGAATTTTATAAGCCAAGAAACAGGAAAAATGTGATTTTGGTAGTTTTCTGTGGGTGTTAGCCCAGGATTCTGGGGCTGCATGGGGTTCTGGCGCAAGATTCCAAAAAAATCATACGGGTGGGTCTGTCGAGCCCCATTTTTTCTCGCGAAAATACGGAAACCTGCATGACATCGTGGCTATGACTCTTTTGGGATTTTTAAAATATAAATTGAAGAGTCGTCATTTAATGAGTTAAGGTGCATTAGGACACCATTCTAAGCCTAAATTAATTCTAAAGGTATGAGTCACCAAAGAACGCGTAAGAGTTTTAATTACCTCAAAGGGAAGGTGTTAGGCACCCCTCGAGGTCCGCAAATGCGAGTCCCGACCGTATCTCATATTTATATGGGGGATTAAACAATTAAGGTCTCTATTTTTAAGAAAATTATCTTAAGTAAATCTAAGTGATCACAAAAATAAAAATCAAACAAGTAGGAGAGAAAGTAAGAGAATAATGACAAAAAATTAATTTAACTACCCCAAGCATCTAAAAACACAATAAAGAAAATATTTAGAAACGAAGCGAAAATTAATTCCACTCAGATCAGTTTACTCGGTTTTCATTTCGGAAGACAAAATTATCATATTTAGCTCGCATGGCTTGTTTAAGCCTAAGGACAAAACCAAAGTTTGTCCTATTAAAGCTTGAGTTTTGATCATCCTTTCCGAGTGTCCTATATACCCCTACCCCTCCTAAGTTGATTATTTATTAACCTAAAGGTGTACTAAAAATGAAAAATACTATCGATCCTAAAAAAAGTGCCTATCGTCCCTCCTAAGGTCCAAGAGGCATTGGACATTTGTTTTTTGATGGTTCTAGACTAAAAGAGAATATAGGGTTTCCTAAAGAACCTCACGTCAAACAAAAGCAATCAGAATGAGCAATTAACAAGCAAGTTTCAAATAAGCCTCCAAACACATTAAAGAAAAACACAACTACATAGTACAAAGTACATGACATGCTAAGTATGCATAGATCAATATTCAAAGAAAGGGTTAAAGGAAACCTAGCAAAGGCTTTAAGTCACTCTTTAGAAAAAACATTGAAAATAGGGGTTGACACATGATTTAAAAATAATGCCAATATTCTAAAGTTATTTTTTTTTTTGTTGAAAAGCGTTTAAACTTATATCAATAGAAAGCCTATAGTCGTGATTTCTATGTAAAATAAACATACAAAAAAAAAAAAAAATTAAACTTCATAATTTGAAACGCGAAACATATTTATAATATCCTATGAACGTAGTTTCTAGCTTCAAGACTTGTAAAAACTTTGTTATCAATTCTAAAGACATGATTTTCAATTAATAAATATGCAAAATCCTACAGGCATGATCTCTATGTGAAATAGTGTTAAAAAATGTTTGACAAATATAAATATGATGTGGCATGTTTAAAAGGTTATTAAAAGTATAAGCATGATTTTTATATGAGATGATATTAAAAGTATCTGCTTAAGTCATAATGCCAATAAATATAACACAACAAAGGTATGATCTTTGAAATTTAGAAACAAATAAATGATTTAGTAATTAAAAAAATGTACATAAGTAGGACCATATTAAAATTCCATTACCAACTTTATGCCGTTTTTAAATTAAATATGAAAGATATTAATGGAGACAAGCTTAAAATCATTTTTAATAAATCTTAACGTGGAGAAGAAAAAAAAATACATTCACACACATAAAAAATAAAATAAAAACAAAACAAAATGAAAAAAAAAAACACGCAGCACATAGATACTTCTCCCCCGTAATCCCCAATTTCATTATATGAGTATTACATTATTACACTTGTGGGACGCTTTGTGGGATCGTTACGAACAAGTTGGCGTAATCTTTCGGGAAAATTGGGCCCGAGCCCCCGACAGCCCCTGAAACTATGGGCTAACACCCTTGAAAACTGTTGAAATCATTTCTTTCCCATTCATTGGCCCATAAAATTCTACCAGGCCTCGTTCGGCGCAGCCGACCTGGTGGGACTCTTGGAGGGCCCGTTACAGATGGGTTGATGCGATTTTTTGGGGAAATTGGGCCTGAGCCCCAAGTAGTCCTAGAAACCATGGGCTAACACCCACGAAAATTGCCAAAATTGCTTTTTTCTTAGCCCATAAAATGCTATGAGGCCTCGTTCGCGGCAGCAGGCCTGTCAGGCTCTTGATGGGCTCGTTACGGATGAGTTGATTTAATTTTTTGAGAAAATTGGGTTCGAGCCCCCGGCTGCCCTAGAAATCATGGGTTAACTCCCAATATTTTTTCCTTAGGTTTTTAGGTTGATTAAGGTTTGATCTTCTGGTAAAATTATTGTAATTTATGGTTTTGATTGTTGCTATTATCTCATTAGTTTCTTATTCCTTGTCCCAGAAAATATTACCGAACTTCATTTGGAATCGCTGGGACTGGTGGTACTCTTGGTGGGCTCATTACTAATGGGTTGGTGTAATTTTTTTGGGAGGCCCGAGTCCTTGGCTGCCCTAGAAACCGAGGATAACATCCACAAAAAGCTCCCAAAATTGCTGGTTTCCTTTTCTTTGGCCCATAAAATACTACCGAGCCTCATCCGGCGACGCCGAGCCTGGTGGTAATCTTGGTGGGCTCGTTACGGATGGGTTGGTCTAATTTTTTGAGAAAATTAGGCCCAAGCCCTCGGTAGCCCTAGAAACCAATGACTAAGACCTAGGAAAAACTGTTGAAATTGGTTATTTCCTATTCTTTTGCCCATATATACTACCACGCCTCGCACGATGCCGCCGAGTCTGGTGGGACTCTTGGTGGCCTCGTTACGAACAGGTTAGTGTAAATTTGAGAAAATTTTGCTCGAACCCTCGATAGACCCAAAAACTGTAGGCTACAACCCATAAAAAATTGCTAAAATCGCTTATTTCCTGTCCCTCGGCCCATAAAATGCTACCAGGCTTTGTTCGGCATTGCCTGGCCTGGTGGACTCATTACAGACGATTTGGTGTAACTTTTATGGAAAAATAGGCTCGTAGCCCCGGCAGCCTCAAAATTCGTAGGCTAAAACTCGCAAAAACTGAGAAAATCATCTGATTCCTATCAAAACCCATAAAATACTCTCAGACACCGTCCGATGGTACAGAGCCTACTGAAACTCTTAACGGGCTCGTCACTGATGGTTACATGGAATATTTTGAAAAAAATAGGCCAAGAGGCCTGGCACCCTGCAAAATCCATGGGCTAACACCCACAAAAAGTTGAGAAAATTGCTTGATTCCTGTTTCGAACCGAATAAAATGCACCCAGGCACCGTCTGATGGCAATGCACCTATTGGAACTCTTAGTGGGCTTATTACGAAATATCACATGAAATTTTCTAAGAAAAATGGGCCTAGTGTACCAACACCCCCAAAATTCGTAAAAATTGAGAAAATCACCTAATTTCTATTCTGAAGCCCATAAAATGGTCCACGTGCCTTAAAATTGCACCTGGCCTATTGAAACTTTTAGCGAGCTCGTTATAGATGGTTACGTGAATTTTTCCAAGAAAAATGTATTTTTGCCATAGTTCTTTTTAAGAGTATTTTATTTTGCAAGGCAATCACAAATATTGACTTTACGATCTCTTTTAAATACATGTAGGTCCCACAAGGATCATAAACCTTAAAAACTTTAATAAAAATCCCTTAAGGCAAAAAGTTTTTTTTCATTAAAGGAATAAATACTCGTTTTAATTTATTTATCTTATTTTGACTTGACATAAATTTTACGTTAAATGTGATTTAAAATTTAAAATATATCAAATGCAAATTGTGATTTTAAATATTTCATTTGAAAGTTAAAATAAAAAATTATAAAAAAATTATTTTTTTCTACGAAAAAAAAAAAAAGAAAGAAACTCACTTTTCTCACTAAGCTAAAAAAAAGACGAGCAATGCAAGATGGGCCGGGTCAATGCTTACCATTTTCAAATAAAATAGACACTACATGGGCCCAAATCCAGTATTTAAGCTTATTCGGACTCAAACTTTCTTCGGTTTCTAGGGTTTTTCCGTCTTCGTCAGTTTAAAGGTAATGTTCTATATATATTTTTTCCTTAGGTTTTTAGGTTGATTAAGGTTTGATCTTCTGGTAAAATTATTGTAATTTATGGTTTTGATTGTTGCTATTATCTCATTTACTGATTAAAACGCTGGTTAATTTTTCCTTTGAGAAAGTAATTAATTTCACAAAATGCTGGTTGTGCCTTAAAAAATGCTGATTTGCCCATTTTATTTCAAAATTAGGGTTTAGTTAGTAAGGATTTCAGCTCTGAAGAGTTTAATTAGAACTAGGATTTTGCTATAATTTGAGATGCACGCATTGCTTGATCGATTCCTGATAAAATGTTTGTTGGTTTATTTCAGGTTTTACTGGAGTGTGAAGATGAGGCCTATTTTTGTTGGGAACTTTGAGTTTGATACTCGTCAATCAGAACTGGAACGATTTTTCTCCAAGTATGGAAGAATAGAGCGAGTTGACATGAAATCTGGTATAGCTTTAGATTTTCTCTTTTTTAAAGATTGAGCTAGTTGGGGTTTGCTTACTTGTCTTAAAAAGCTATAATGCACAACAAATTTTCCGATTTAGAGCTTGAGTTTGAATGCGGATAAGCAATAATCTAGTTTGAGTTTGAATGCGGATAAAACAATAATCTAGTTTGAGTTTGAATGCGGATAAAACAATAATCTAGTTTGAGTTTGAATGCGGTTTTAAGAAGCAAAGCTGGAATACGTTTGAGGCCTGTCCTGGGTTTAATTTGGGGTTTAAGTTTCATGGAGCTAACACTATATATATTAATATATGAAGAGTGCAAGCTTTGTTTTGGATTGGGGTCTTATGGGTATGCCTTGGATTGTCTGTCCTATACAGCCCAAAATTTTCAGTTTCATTTTCTTTTAAGTGTATGGCTGCAACTATATATGCAAAATGGTTTTTTTTTTTAAAATAGTTTCTTTGATCCTATCAGTTATTGGTACATGAAGGTTAGTAGATTTTTAAATGGCTTCATTGTTATTTTATGATTTCCATTTTCACCGTATGCATTAATGACTGAAATTGCACGATAATGTTTCGTAAGAAAGTTTTTGTATGCTTGTCTGATAGCATTAACTTCTTTTGGTTCTGGAATCTTATCTAATCATTGTCTTGTTTAATCATTTTGACCTTGGAAACTATTTTCTTTTTTGAGATGCATGCTAGATTACTGTCTTTTCCCTCCTGGGATATTTGGCTATAATTATTTTGGTTAAACAAAATTACACAGCTATATAACTATGTCTGTAGCATGTACATATGGTACATGTGAGTTGTCAAGACATAATGTGGGACCAAACATTCATTTGGAAAAGATCTCCGCATTCAAGTGTTTATTTTGCCGCAGGCACATCTACTAAGGAAAAAGAGCTTCTATCATGGCTCAACACTTCTGTGCCAAAAAACTTCTAATGCAAGGAAACCTATCTGCCTACCTGATCTCCTCCTTCTCACAGATGGAATTGTTCTGAATTTCTTACATCGATCTTCTGTCATTCACTTACTTCACTACTCATGTTGGCTTATCACGAGAATGATCATGGTGGGATCAGTCGGTTCATCATGCCATGCCTACCACTACTAATAAAGGGGATCAATGAATTATATCATGCCATGCTACCAATTCTGGAGATAAAACTTTTCAGCTCAATTAAAAACTAGTAACTTCCAAACTTGAACCTACATCAACTTATAAGATTCAATCCTTCTATACGCAACTCAATCAAATGCTACCAATTCTGAAATCGTGCACTGAACATGGTGATGCATGCTTAGCAATGACTACTCAGACCTGAGTTTTTAACCTTTAATTAGCCTTCATCACCTTGACCATCATCATCATCATGATCTAGTTCATGCAAGGCCTCTACTTCCTTACTTTCCTCAAGTCCTCACATTCTTGCAGGTGTTGTACGTTATTTAATTTCTAAAGGAGATGAGAACTTTGATTTAGCTGTTGTACACTTAACTGAAAAGACTTTAGATCCCATACCTTATTGTTATTTCGGCCTTATAGTGAAAGTCCTTACAACTACAGGGTATGCTTTTGTCTACTTTGAGGATGAGCGAGATGCAGCAGATGCAATCCGTGGGACTGACAATATGCCATTTGGTTATGAAAGGCGCCGCCTGTCAGTGGAATGGGCAAAAGTAATGTTTCCATCTCCATCCTTCCTATATTTGAGAAATGCAATTTGTTACACATTTCCTCCCCGAAAAGCAGTACAATTGCTAACGATTGACATCTTATTTCATTAATTATGACTTTGTTTATTTTGACAGGGTGAACGTGGTAGGCATCGTGATGGCCCCAAGTCTGGTGGAAACCAGAGACCAACCAAAACTTTGTTTGTAATAAACTTTGACCCTATTCGTACTAGGGTCCGAGACATAGAAAGACACTTTGAACCCTACGGCAAAGTCCTCCATGTTCGCATACGCCGCAATTTTGCATTTGTGCAGTTTGAAAATCAGGAAGAAGCCACAAGAGCTTTGGAGTGTACGCACATGAGGTTAGTAAGACATTTAGTCTATTGCTTATATTTGCAATATCCGATGTGTTTGTTTCCTAACAAGAAGTGAGTTGCTAATGCATTTTGCAGTAAAATACTTGATAGAGTGGTTTCTGTGGAGTATGCGTTGAAGGATGATGATGAGAGGGGGGACAAATATAACAGCAGCCCTAGACGAGATTATGGCAGGCAAAGGGATAGTCCTTATCGAAGGTCACCTAGCCCAATCTATCGCAGGAACCGACCAAGTCCTGATTATGGCCGACCTCGCAGTCCTGTTCATAATGGTCCATCATATGACAGATACAGGAGTCCACAGTACGGAAGGTACCGCAGGTATTAAAAAAATTCCTTTTCTCTATTTGGCTCTTAAAACTGTCTTTAACAACATTTCTTGATGCAAGTCGTTGACATTTTCCCTTTGTATTTTTCAGCAGGTCTCCTGTCCGAAGGTCTTGAACTTGAGTCAGTTCTTTATCTGGGATATCTTGTGCTGTCATAATGTAAATGCTTGATGCAGTCTGCTTGTGTAGGATAAAGATGTATCGTTTATCGGTGTAATGGATTAGCTGTTGCATTTTGTCGGTGGATCGTAGTTTGTGACTTTAGCTTTGGGAGAACTTTGTGTAGTAATAGTATTCTCATATGTCTATGCATGTTGGAGACCATTTGATCGTACAAATGCGATCCCTTTATTAAGTTGCTGCGTTTGTTATATTGTTTTTATGTCGCATTGAATATGTTACTGAGGTAACATGAAAAAAATGCTAGTGATTGTTAAAGAAATGATGTATTTCTATCAAATAAAAGGAACCAGACGGCCTTAAAGAACCTAGTGGGAAGTGCAATTCATTAAGGAGTTGATGTTTGTGGTAAAAGTTAGGCCTCACAAAGGGCTAACTTCAATATTGTGGAAAAGGTTAGACATCAACAAAGTTAACACATTTGTTCTAAGAAAAACGAATGTTCTTTTCTATATGTTAAATTATTTTGTTCTTAGCGAAATAATTTATTAATTTATAGTTGAATATTTTCGATTAAAAATTTCATAATTTTCTATTTTCATCCTTAAATTTTGTATCCAATTAGATTCTTGTGTACGAGAAGGAGAAAATGGAAGTAGAAAGTTTTTAATAATTAAAATACTAAACAAGAACATATTAAGACTATCACGTGAAATAGATTGAAACGACGAGAGATTATGATTCATATCTCAATAGAAATAAGAAATAATGCTAGATGATGTCTTCCTGGAGAGGATAGAAATGTATATACAATACGTTTGTATTGAGAACTTGAGATAAAACTTTTCAGCTCAATTAAAAACTAGTAACTTCCAAACTTGAACCTACATCAACTTATAAGATTCAATCCTTCTATACGCAACTCAATCAATTAAGCCACAAACTTATTACATCCATTGAGAAGGAAGGGAAGGAAAAAATTGACACAACATTCAATCCAACAGACATATATAACATTTAAAGACTTTACTTAATCATCTTTTTGTTTTTCATTTCATATTTTTTGATGGACAATTGTGATATAATCAAGAAGATGATTTAGCCAACTCTCTTTGAAGTGCCTTATCAACCCATACCTCAGCATCTTGCATCATTTCTGGGCTAAGTCTGACCATAAGAATACAAAACTCTGTCTCATTCAATGCTCCATCTCCATCCAAGTCTCCTTCTTTTACCATAGCCTCTGCATCTTCTCTGCTCATCCCTTCCATCCCTAAAAGCCCTGAATTCTTCTGTAAGCTCGCGGATGTGATCAACCCATTTTTGGGATCCGCTAGAAGCCTGAATCCTCCACATAGCTCCGCGACAAACGCCTCCACGTCTAGTTTTTCAGCCATCACGGGTAACAAGTCTTGATATTCTGTTGTTGTTGTCGCTTCACCAACGTTGTAATTTTCCATTTTCTTGTTCGTTGTATCTAGGACAAAATTGGATGTCAACAGAAGTGATATGAATAAAAGTTCTTCTTGGAACAAGAAATGTTGGAAGCTCTATTTATAATGCTAAATTTCTTGTAAGGTCTAATGGGGAAGTTCCCTTAGAATTCCAAATGTAACAGTAATTATATATTTTGGTGAATATTATGAAGTATTGTTATATTGTCAAGTGGGAAGATTTGATCAATGATTTAGGTAAGATAGGTAAAAGAGAGTGGGGATGGGCTATGTCCTAGGGTCCATATTAATTCACATGGAACTATATAAATGGATGGTTTATATGGGGCCTCTAATTTTGTTAATTTTGCATATTGGACAAGTTACATATTTAGTTGATAATAATATGCTTCTGGTTTTAAAATGAATGATCTATTTTAACTTGGTACAAAGTTTATGAAAATAAAAAATATTTTTTAATCTTAAATTAAAGTTATGTCAAATATATCGAAAAAGAAAAGGAAATCATTTTACGAAAAGAATATATATTTTGCTGGCTATTATTTTGATGGATGATTATACAATCCTGTGTATAGTTTTCCCTTTTTCCCCTTTAAATAAATAATCTTTTATTTCTTGATTCTACTCTATAGGTATGGCTCACACTAGGTTTGTTTTATTTGATTCATATTAAAAGTTTTTAAAGTTACATAAATGTACTTGCCAACTAAATGACTTTTCTTCTCACATTGAAAAAGACTAAAAAAAGATTCATAAAATCTTTCGTAAACTACAAAAACTTAAATATACCAAGAGAAAAACACCATTTCCTTGAGTGCATATCTTCCATTAACAAATTTTCTTCATGTTTGTATTCTTCATTGCCAAAATATCACCTCTTGGTTTACCTTTCTATGGCCTTGATGGAAAACATACAAGTTTTTGACCAAATGATAATAACGTTAACATAAATTTAAAAGTCTTTCTAAATATTTAAATTCTGAATTCGTCACTATTTTAGCGGAGCTTTTAGCTGTTTCCAAGTTGTCAATAGAATATATCAATCTTATAGGATAGTTTATATGATGATAATTTCTAGGAAGGTTCATATGTGGGGATCTTCAAAGTGACTTGTAATTTTAATTTGGCTAGATGTCACAAAGTGTTCTCTTTCTTTGAAGCTTCCTTTGTTCCTTTTTTGGACTTTCAATTCATTTCTTGATTTTCCTTGTCTTCTATCTATGAATGTATCGTGTGGTCCATGCCACAATTATTTATTTTCCTTTAGATTAAACCAATAAAATAATACATCAAACCTTTCTTCTTTTTGTTCTTTTATTGGTATATAAAAAATATATTTTCTTAAAAATTAAGTAATTTCTTACTTATTTTTTAAAATTAAAAACGTTTATAAGTGAATGGCAAAATACTATGGGAGTGGGGGTTCGAGGGTGATACTTCAAGACTGATGATAGTGATTATGAGTAAGTACTCTTGGTAATGATGGTTCTCGATGATGATCACAGATGATGACGTGTGATAATGATAGTTGGTTGTGATAATTTGTAGTGGTTGATAGTTATGATTAAATATGGTGTTATAAATGATAGTAGGTGGCAACTTCAAGAACTATCGGTAAAAGTAGATGAAGTAGTAGTTAAATATTATTCTTGCATCAATTTTTAAACAGATCATATTGAAATGATAGCAAAACATTGTTACGTATCTTAATGATTCAATATTTTATAATTATTAAAATTTGAATAATTACTTAGATTCAAACATCTATTAAAGACAAACAAATAAGGTGTTCTAGTTTTTATAATTTCTATTTTATATATGTTAAATAAAAGCTGAACTTAGATATTACATGCATGTATTTTCAAAATACAAACTAGAAAAAGAGAACTTTCTATTAAGTACCTGTGTGAAAATGATATCTACGAATATATTCCTGCCAAAGTGATGACTTGTTTCTTCACCATTATTATTTGCTCGAAGATTATTGGAGCAGTGATGAAGTTATTTTTGTGTGATCTTATAGATTATAAATTTGAATCGTAAAAATAATTATTAATACTCGCATTAGAGTGTGTTATCTAAATCACACCTTATGTAATGCGACTCTTCCCTGAACCCTACTAACGCTGGATGTTTATGCACCGAACTACCTTTTTGCCCCTTTCCTTGTTTTTATCATATTGTTTAATATGGTACATTCTCTAGTGATAATGATCACATCACTTTGAAAAATTTGTTTGCTGTTTTGGAATCTTCTTCCTGGCCACAAATGTAGAATATAAGTATAATTTCTTGTAAAATGGAACTTGTGCTTGTGTATTTTCATGTAAGTTGTACTATTCCTATCTTTTATTGTCCAATTTTTTTCAATAGTGTATATATGAAATATTTGTTTATAGGCTCATGGCTACAGGGAAGGCAAAGAAGAGTATAAAGAGAAAGAGTCTTCTTGAGTCGTGGCCAAGAGTGTTATGTAAAAAAAAGCAAGGATTTTCTAGATCAAATCACGCGAGTCATGATCCTTGTTAGGCAATTGTTCCCACAAGGGTGTTGTTTACATAAAAAATGCGCTAATTCATATACAGGTTAAATTGCAATGACAGTTACATCCATACAAAGTAAAGGCGAACTGAAGAGAGAGAACACAAGAGAGTCAAGGTAGAAACTAAGAAAGATATACAATGTACAGAGTTATATAGTATGAACTCCGCCTACCAAAATGAGACCAGAAGATCGAAGTTATATAGTTAACGCGTGAAAAAGAAATACTAGCCTTCACTAGAAGCATTAATCTATGAGATAAATTCAGATATTTGAAGAAAGTTGGCAATGCGCTCAGTTGCCTACCAACTTTTTCCGTGTCATCCATCTCTTCCTGCAGTTTTCCAGTTCCTCCTCTTTCATTTTCGAGAGTTCATGAAACCACTGCTGATAATGCAAATCAATTGCTTGCATCTCCAACTGTAGCTCTGTATCCTCGTCGAAAGAACCACTTGACAAACTCATGCCTCTTGAAATTCTGTCTATATCTGAATAAGTCATCTCTGAATCCTTTCCATATTCATTTGGTGGTACGCGTTCTACAACATCACCATTGTTTTCCTGTGTTGTCCATTCATCGTGAAACAAGTACCTGAAATCCATCTCCGAGATGTTTGTACTACAACTTCTGGGAAATCCATCATTAACATGATCGTCAAAGCATATCTCAGTCTGTATATTAGCAGCATTTTCAGCCATTACTCTAGAAACAACCGATCCCTGAGATTTTCCATCATCCACAAGCGCCAAGTGCAATGGGGAAGCAAATGTAACATGATGAGAAGTGTCATCGAAATTCACATACAATTCACCTTTATCACTTCGAGCACCAACTTGAGTTTCTGCTTTAAAGCCAGAAATAACACCTTGGTTACCTATGGACTTGGAAGGGCAACCACTTACATCTGTATGCCACGAACTTGAAGAAAGGTTTAGGCTTTCTTGAGGTTGTTTGCTTGGATTTCTCCCTCCACTAGAATGGCCACCAGAAG
Organism: Solanum virginianum; assembly: GCA_000787875.1. NCBI lineage: Eukaryota > Viridiplantae > Streptophyta > Magnoliopsida > Solanales > Solanaceae > Solanum > Solanum virginianum. Next base: position 13,429 of record DF360908.1, on the reverse strand, counting down.
ACGGATTCCAAGATGGAAATATCTTCATTATTAGGTAATCGATAAAGTCAGCAATAAAAGCTACATCATTATCAGGTAGCTGCAATTGTTCAACCATCTCAGCCGCAACTAAAGGTGCAGTGTCAGTTTCAAGATAGAAAATGAAGTGTATATTTCTTACACTACCTGCACGATAACAAAATGTTTGGAATAAGAAAGAGGATATCTGATTCCGCAATGCTCAAAAATAACTGATTGATGTTCATATATTTACCAGCAGGATCTCTGATTCGCAAGGTCAGCGAAATTGAGTTGGCGTCATTCTTCTTCCCCATTAATTTGAATTCATTATTCTGATGGCATCTCTGGAATTCCAAACCTGGAACACTAGGACTTCCACAACTAGAATCTGTACATATAGATTGGTTAGACTCGAAATCCACATCCATGGAATGAGGTAAAGGTTTCAACAAACTCAAGGATTTAGGACATTGCTTAGGTAACTGAATTTGATTATCGACCGACTCATTCAAGTTTTCAAATTTAAGAAACGGATCTTTCAGGAGGTCCGTGGCTGACAATCTCTCCGATGCTGCGAGCAAGCATTTCTCAATGAATGCTTTGACTTCAGAATCAGTAACTTTACTGAGGGAAGCAGGTTTAACACCCTGATAAAGCAAAGTTCTTTTAGATTGACAGAATGACAAATTACAAACACTAATTAAAACATCAAATTATTGAACTTACTGAGCTAACTTTCTTATAAATTTGGGCAGGATTCTTGCACTCGCTGTAAGGGTACTCAAAAGTTACCATCTCCAACATACACATTCCGAAGGAATATATATCAATTAGTTCATTATACTCTTCTTCGTAGAGCTCTGGGGCCATGAATTCAGGGGTCCCTTTTGTATAGCAATAAATAAAGTCAGTGCTAGAGAGGGAAATTTCGTCTAAAATTGTACTACAAGAAACAACCATACCAATAACACTCTTGGCACTTGGCTGCTCCATAATAGTTGCCAATCCAAAATCACCAATCCTGATTTCCCCATGATTTCCATTGACGAAAATATTATCGCATTTCAAGTCCCTATGAATGATAGGTGGGTTCTGACTATGGAGATACTCCAAACCTTGCAGAACCTGCCTTGCCCAATTCTTTATAGTCTTCAGATCAACACTTTTATACTTATTACGGTATCTACATCGATGAATAGATCATCATTTTTAAGATAACATAATAAGCAAATGAAGAAACGGAGAAACTATCAAGAAAACTCACTGCCTCAGGTTCCCAGATGTGAAGAGCTCAGTGATCATGTTAACTGTCTTCTTCTTGTCATCAACCCACGAATCATATAGCTTCATTACATTTTCATGTTTCAATTGTCTCAGAAGATGAATCTCTGAATACAATTTTCCCAAACTTTCTGGTGACTGCATCACGTCCTCAATTTTCACTCGGCTCCATGCAACTTCAATACCCTCAAGTAGGTCAAATGCCTTATAGCTAAATTCCAAAAACAAGACAAACAGCTTAGTTCTTTCAATTAAAAGAGTTATCAATTATATTTAGCCATATTAAAATTAAGAGATCAAAATGAAAACGAAAACGAAAAAAGAGACAATGTTGAGGAACATACACTGTCTTGAATGCTCCCTTGCCCAATACCTCGTTATACTGTAAGAAGAAAAAAAAGGCAGGATGGTCAATGAACTGATATTTTTCAAGCTTTGTCTGCTAAATAAAGGAAATATAAAGAGACTCCCATAATACCCTTTCTTCTTTTCTTAGAGTAATTCATATCCACTCGTCCTTCGCTAGCATACCTAGTAAAATCCCACAAGTTGGGTCTGGAGAGAGTAGAGTGTATGAAGACCTTGCCACTACCTTATGGAGGTAGAGAGGCTGATTTGAAAAACCCTTGCCCCAACCCAATTAAAAAGAAGAAGAAAATAGTGTAGAAAACAAAGCAACAAGGGAAGCAAAGCCTACAAGAAAGGAGCAAGAGCAACAAAATAGTGCGATAGCCGGAACATAATAAACAACAGATCATGATAGATATCAAAAGCAAGAACTACAATAATACGGCTAGCTATTATATCATAGAGCATATCAATATAAAATTGAAAATCCAATTTGAACTTGAAGCAGGATGTTAGAAGAGATTTTGAAAGACAAGTAGATCAGCAAAAATTTAAGCAAGCTCATGCAAATGATCATGGCCTTCATACTTAATTACCAAAAATTAATTAACAATGTTTTGTCAAATTTCTACTTTCCCTCCGTCTGGTGAGCGATCCCTTACTATAATTTCGTACTGGCATGTGCTTTTGGTAGTGGTAAGGTCTGCGTACATCCTACCCTCCCCAGACCCCACTTGTGGGATTTCACTGGGTATGTTGTTGTTGTTTCTTAAGCTGCTCGGATAGCTTTCTATCGACCTCCTGCAACATGTGTCTTGAATTTTGTCTTTCAATATGACCTTTCTTAGCCTTAGTACATCCTTTTTGAAAGTTCCTCATTTCTTAATCTCTAAACATGTTTAACCAAACCTCCCAAAATTTCAGCAAAACTCACCACCAACGTGTATAGCTCATGAATGGTAATAGTGATGCAAATAAGCACCACTCATATTGTTTTCTAATAAAATTTTCAATGAGTTCTTTTGTTTTGCATCTGAGCTCAGCTGCCTCAAAGACACTCTCATCTGCCTATAATGTAATAACCTTATGTATAATTTTGGTTTTGCATTTGAGACAAGACGTCAGAAACACCGCTATAACTGCTCCTCATCAACTAATCACACTCTTTTGGGACATCCAATATCCAACTTCTTAGACAATTGAGCCTTCAACTAATCACGTGCTTTGGGTACATCCACGATCCAACTTCTAAACTTGACTTGTAAATTCTAATTGTTAAACAATGAGACTCATTTTGTTGAAAATTTCTTATATTAAGGGTGTGACAACCTAGAGTCTAGAGAGAGGCTCTAGAGTCTAAAGGTTTCAGGTTAAGAAGTACTAAGATAGACTACTTGGAGTGCAAGTTCAGTAACATGACGCATGAGGCAGAGGTGTAAATGAAGTATCTTGGGTCTATCATTCAAGGAGACGGGAACAATTGATGATGACATGCCACATCCTATTGGAATGGGGTGGGTGAAATAGGGGTTCTCCTCTAGGCTACTGTGGTACAAGAATGTGTCTCCAATACTTAAAAAGTAAGTTGTATAGAGTGATGGTAACCACAGCCTAAATCAAAATCAACACAACAACAACAACAGACAAGTGAAATCCACAAGTGGGGTCTGGAAAGAGTTAGATTATACGCAAACCTTATTACTACCTCAAATCAGCACGACAATACAGAAATGTAAACAACATTTATGAGGAAATATATAGAAAATTACCCGAACATATCGACCATTGGGATCTTTCTCAACATAGTCATCTTGCAAGAAAGGTGACTGATAATCAACCCAATCAAAAGATCCTCCTTTCTTCTTTGTACATCTTAAAGGGTCTCCATTTCCAATTCCAGACCCGGAAATCATTCTGTTGAAACAACCAAACAAACGACGAAAAAGGAAGAAGAAGAACAGAGAGGTACAACCTTAATCAAAGGCAAAACAGGATTTCATCAAGAAAAGATGACATTTTTGCATGTCTTAAAGGGGCAGGGAAGAAGAAGAAGAATTGGGTATCATTGAGATGATGGACCCAATTACTCCAATGAAATGTGTAGATTGATGGGGTTCTTGTTTCCATGCCAATAACACAAATCTCCATTGTAACAACAATTTCTTACACTCTTCTTCATTCAACAACACACAACCAAATTGCTTTTTATGAAAATTCTACGTTTTTGCAAATGTTCAAAGGCAACACTAGTAGCTAAATAATAAATAAATCTGGATGAGATTAAAAAAATCCGAGAAAGTTGGAGAGACAGAAGAAAAGGTAGGCTTGTTATTGGCTCTAACATCTTTTTTTCCTTAACATAACGTAAGTATGAAAAAGAAAGAAACAAAAAAATAATGCGGTGAACGTGGATCGAACACGTGACCTTCAGATCTTCAGTCTGACGCTCTCCCAACTGAGCTATCCCCGCATGTTGGTTCAGAATCAACACAGAATTTATATTACCTGTTCTCCGACAGTCCAATGTAGTAATTTGCTATAAGAGAGTAACAAATAATATTGATACGAAACTAGGCAATATATACTCGATAAGCTACAGTTATGTCATGTTTTTTAAAATATTTTTTTGTCCTCAAGGGCGGAAAAACATTCATCCAAGGGTGGTCAAACAAACATCTTTCGTCAATTTTTTTTTCCGAGTATATAGGTTAAATATAGATATTTTGATATATATATATATATATCAATTGTTGAACAACCTTGATACAAAAATTACTCATTCATGTTGTAAAAGTATGAACATCCTTGACAAACATATAGACTCTGTCACTATTCGTCTTACCTCTGCCTCTTTTCGTACTCATTGTGGATAAAATTTCATGCTCAAGGTACTTTTAGTATTTGCTTCGACTTTAATCTTATAAAAGTCATGTAAAATGTATTTGATAATTAAATCACGTATTTGGTTCTCTAACTAAGAAGATTTCGTTCATAAAAAATAATATGATACTCAAACTCATCAAATTAAATATATAATACCAAGAGTTATTATAGACGGGGACTGATCTAGCAACTAGTTTTTGTGAAAAGTAAAGTGAACACATTAAATATAAGTGGTTCATTCCAAAAAGTGTTTTCCTCACCATCTAATTCATGTGATCCCCAAGTACTTTTATAGGAATTATCCGAAGATGTGGTACAATGAGTGAAATTACTTTTCTCTTAATAAAAAGGGTTTTGAATTTGAGTTTTGGATATAAAAAAATTGTCTAGTACGATGTGTTTTTTTTTTTTTTAATGAAACCCTACACGATACAAATTCACAATAATCAGATTCCAATGCAAATATTGAATATCGAATAAAAAATTAAAAAAAATACCTTTATAGCTAGCTAGGTTACGTGTTGTCTCATTGACCTTACCATATTTGTAAAGTACTAGAAGGTAATCCATTAATTGCTGCGATTTAGAAACATGCACGCACTCAATAAATCCAAATTTTATTGATTATGGTGATGAAATATTGATCTAACACTTGTGAATGGATATATACGTATATATTGAAATTTTGTGAAACTCTATAAGACATCTTCAATTTCAGCTAGGACTCTATAAACCGCGTTTAATTTCAGTTAGTGTTCTTGAAGGTTAGACTAAATCCTAATCCATACCTAAGGTGATATATCTTTTTGAATAGACATCGAATATTCCATAAACTCTTGAGTTATTTTAATAAAGAGGTCAAATATCCACAAATTCTTTTATAAAGATTAAATCTAAATAATTATACGTTCGAGAAATACATCATTAACGTTCCTCTGATCTTTATATTTTACCTTTAATAACATGACTCTATGAACACATAAATTAAAACTTATTTAACTTATTTAACATATATAGTAAAGGGACTGAAAGAAAAGTAGAGGACAAAGATTAGGCATTATTAGTTGAAGCAGGTAGGTTCATTTTTATTTAAATAAAAATAACTAATTTGCTGAGTGACTTTGTTAAATATTTCTATTGCTGTCAAAGCTAAAGTTACAAGTGAAAATATTCCTAAGTGAATTTTAAATCTCCTAAACTATTAAACCATCCTCTAATCTTTTGATTCAGGGGATTCAAAATTTAGATATATATAAATTATTTTATTTTTATAATATAATTTTTTATCAAAAAAATTCGAAAGAATAACCTCATTACCTCCTAGATTCGTCTTTGACGTTGATTAATTAAATTGAGATACTAGAATCATGTGTTTATGTCTAAATATTCCAAACAAAAGTAGTATTGCCTTTATAATCATAAATTTATAAGAAAAAAATAAAAAAAATATTAGTTAACTTTGCGATTTTGAGTCGATATAATTAAAAAAAAATAATATATATAGTGACTCGTGTAGTCCACCTCATAAACTGATTACAAGCACGAGATGGATAAAAAAAAAAGTGACAGGTCAAAGCAATAATGGCAACCATATAAAAAGGAATGGCTTTGAGCTGTTTTCTTTTTCTTCACTCTTAATTTATTATGTCAATTAATTAAATTATCATCTTATAATTCCTTTCATTTCTCGAATCTATTCCCTTTTTATTCTCCAAATGTTTTGAATAAAATTTGAAAGTTATCTACTACTTATCATAATTTTGAAATTACTATTATTTTTTTTCAAAATTCTTTATCATGATTTATTTAGTATTTTCATTTTGCTAGCTATGACTTCTATGTTCTCGTAATAATTTTGAAATATTACAATTTTTCTTCTCTCAAAGTGAGGATAAATATTATAATTTCTCTGAATAATGCGAGCAAAAATAAAATATAAAGAAAATTATAATCGTATGAGGAATGTTGAAGTTGTGTTTGCTATCTCATGTAAAATATATTTAATTTATGAGAAAGATATATATTTTATTCATGCAATTATGTTTTCAATACGTTCTCATGAGATTCAAACTCAGTTCTTGCTTGAATACAATATTATTTATGTTTTATTAGAAAGTGAAGTTATGATCCAAACATTCCAATATCCAAACATTCCATCTAGTTCTAATAGAAATCTAGAAAAATATTAGGATCCAAACATTAGAAACACTTGTCAAAGAGGACTAATTAAAGTGAAGAACAATGGAAACTAGATTATCTATCTTCTATCTAGTTCCAAACAAATTAATGATCAAAGCATGTCCAATGATAGAAAAATAATATAACAACATCCAAAAAAAACAAGAATTACAAAGTGAGGTTTTTGCACAATGTTTTCTTTGAATTCATTCACCATGATCCTCCTCCACCTAACATTCCATCATTCCAATATCCAGCACTTGATGAATTCTCCTGCCCCTTACTCTCACTATTATTATTATGATGATTTTCACCTGAAAATTGCTTATTCAAGCATCCAAATGGGAAAATCATTTTTGCACCATTTTCTTGAACTCCACTTGATGTGTACAACGCATTTAAATCTGGTGGTGATGATGATGATGAGATAAATGCACTTAGCCCTCTTGAGGCAATTCCAGTTCTAAGAAGATCCAGAGCAGAAACTGGAATAGTATTTGAAGTTGAAGATGAAAACTGATCGACTCCACTATTGCCCTTGTCTATTTTAGGAAATTCAAGAAATTGAGGCACGCCACGGAAGTAGTTATTATGATCATGCATATTAATAGATGGGAACCCTAGATTAAGATCATGGTTACTTCCAAGATTAAGATTATAATTAGGGTTTTGAAGAGAACTTAAACTTGGATTAGGGTTTAGTTCAAGAAGCTTTTGGGAAGATGATACTGATGATAGTGATGATGATGAAGATGAACATCTTCTGTTCTTCCTTGAACCACCTCCAACTGGAACATTTCTTAGTGTACCACCTTCTGTCCAATATCTGTTGATGAACTATAATTCAGTGCCAAACTCAGAAATTCATATAAAGAGAATTTGGGGGGAAAAAAGAACAAAAACTATAATACCACATATAAAGTAACTTTTGATTTTTGAACCACCTCTACCGCTAAACTAGAATCTTCTTTTTTGACAAGGAAATTCAACAATTTATATATAGTTTTAAAAAAATATATTTTTATCCTGTTTATAAAGCAAAATTTTCCGACAAAGGAATTCAATTGAATCCCCATTGCTGCAAGGTAGCAAATAAGCGCTCTCACTATTATAATTCAGTATTTACAAATATATATATATATATTCTTTCTAACAATTTAAAATTTTAGTTGAGACGATCACATATTTCAGTCGAGACGATCACATATTTCAGACATACCTTTTACAAGTCTTGCAAAAGTATCTTGGTTGAGTAAGACTATAGTTGTTGTAGTAACAAAACTTGGTATTTGTTGAATTGCACCTTGGGCAATTCATGGCTTGATCTTTTAGTGGCCTGACTTTTTTCTCCAATGTAGAAGATGTTCTTTGACATGTAACATTAGGTGGAGCTATTTGGGCAGTCATATTGGATGTTACAAGTCGAATATCCTGAAAAATTACACAATCACAAAAAGTGAAACAAAAAGATGGATAACTACTTTAGTTTCAAATTTGAAATTAAATTAAAGGAAGATGAAAAGTGGACACAAATAATATCTAATAACTTAGAACAACTTTTTACCTAAGCTAGCTTTATCTCCTTTCATGTATAATAAAGGGGGAACTAAGAAAAAGTTCACTATTTTCATGTGTAAAAAGAACATGAACTTAAATTGAAAAGAAAAAAAAAAAGAGAGAAAACAATTCACATAAAATAAAAATTCAAATTGATTATGAACATAATTTCAAGAAGATCAAATCTAATTGGCTGTGAAAAAAATTTCATAACTAAACAATAGAAAATTCCATGCTAATCTCATCAACTACTGATTAGCATGGATTATGAAATTCAATTAGCTATAAGCTATTCAGCAATGAATTAAGTAGGGATTACTGATAAATTTCGTAGCTAATTCCATATTATGTGGTAGTGAATACTCTAACAAGAAGAAAAGAGTTGTTGAACAAGGATTCATATATCCACAAGTAATTAATGAAGTTAATTTTGTACCAACCTGTGTCCATTGAGAAGTAGTATCCATAAGAAAAGGCAAGATGATGTCCTCTCAAGAATCAAAAAGATCACCTGGTTTGTCCTCAGTTTAAAGGAAGAAAGAATGTTTTTGAGTTGTTTGTGAGTTGGCTTTTATGGGGTTGGTTTACTTTTTTGACTACACCTTGTGAAATCAGTGTACTTTATTGTTATTTTAGGGGTGAAATTTCATCAATCTTATTTTATGTCTTGTGGGTGGAATTATGAATGGATGCCCTATGGTGGCTTTCTACTTTTTGACCCTATGATGGGGGTCTTTTCTCATTTCATTTAAATTATTATTTTAGATTACAATTGGATAATCAAGGAATTTAACCACTATTATCACCTTTAATTTTATTATTCTTCCTGGACATTTCTATATCACTTCTTTCAAGGCTCTACCAAGGCAAGGAAGCCTTACAACTTTAGACAACACCTATTAGAAAGTTATAAGAATATCTATATATGTATGTATGTTTGTATTTATAAATTTTTGGATCGGTATTCAGTCTTGGTTTTTTTTAAAATTTGACGCTTCTCAAAATAATTTCACAGAGAGAATATTCAATATATTTTTTTCTTTTATATATATCTATTCACAAGTGATACAAAAATAATGGGCAGTTGAAAACACACGCAAATTTTTTTTTCAAAAATATGAGTCAGAAGTGTCTAATAGAAATTAGAAGTACTAATATATCTTAATTTAAACGTGTAAATAAAGTTCACTTGACAAAATTTATTCAGCCTTCTAAGAGCCAATTTGGTTTTGTTTTGTGGTTTTTGGCTTTTTTTTTTATTAAAAAAAGTATTTATAAGGCCTAAAATGTTCTTACTATTTGAATTGGTACAAAACTACTTTTCATTCACCTTTTGGCCCATAAATATTCCTAACGTCAAACTTTTCACTCAAAATACCCCTGGCGTCAACTTTTTAGCTCAAAAATACTCTTATTTCTAACAATCCACACTCATGGAGGATAATGTTATACCAAATCTCATAGTTTAAGGGCATTTTAGGCCTTCGTCAAAATAATTTGAAATAACTAATTAATGTATTGTCTCATATGATTGGCTTGATTTTGGATTCTATAATAAATTAAAAATTAAAAAAAGGGTTAGTCCTCTACTTTCTACACTCCCCCTCTC
>DF360909.1:106166-119761 GCA_000787875.1 Solanum virginianum | reverse complement strand
GAGTATAAAACATCAATAACGGTTTATAAGGATGGCTAGGAATAGCATAATGTAGGTGTAAGTTTGGATTGCCAAGAGCGGGAGTTTTCTTTAAACTTATCGTATTTATATCATTAACTTAGTCATGCCAAAATATAGAAAGCTTTACATACCTTGGCTTCCTCGTTAAACTAGCCACCAATGTCAAGCTAACCCGAATTATTCCTCTGGACGCGCAATATCTACAATAGTCACAATAGCTCTCTGAATTAACTACAATCCTTTACGATTCTTTACAACTCAACTTTAGCCTTAAGTTTTACAAAAATTTTGCCAACATCTCCTGTTAATTTAAGCCATCCCGAGGCTCCACCTCGGCCCCTTTTATCAACAACAACAACAACAACAACAACCATAACAACAATATAAACCTTTCCAAGTCTAAAACTTCACTAATTCGCTAGCAAATTTTGCTTCTAATCAAAACTGAAAATCAGGGGCAGCATATACATTATATACGTACTTAATACACCCAAACATTTCTACATACTCTTAGAATCCATTTACATCATTCAAGCGTTAACTGAAATCTCACAACGTCAAAGCGCTACATTTTATTTTCTTACCAACAAAAATCTGGACAGCCCACTGTTTGTAGACATAATTAGCATAATCAATCACTTCTATATACTCCAAGAATCACAACACAACACTCTAACGCCCAACGTAAACTCTCAACGTTAAAACGCTACAATTCATACAATTAAAGGCCCCCAATTTTGGCCACTCAAATTTTTTCAAACAATCAATTTCCAATACTTCTTTCAACCCACAACAACCCTTTTAATGTCAATTAAACTCAACTACAAGGTTCCAAAACAAAGCAAGTTCATACACCCAAAATTCCAAAAATTTGAACCCACTTATCTAATTTTATAATCTACCTTAAACAAGCAATTTTCATGGTTTTTCTTTCAATTTAATAGTCCCCAATAAACCCCAAGCTTTAATTTTGTTCAAACAAAGTAGAAATCACATACCTCAAAAACTCCTTCAACAGCTTCAAATCCTCAAATCCAAATTTCCAAGTATTTTCCCGACAACAAAGTAGAACTTGCTTTGCTTTTGTCTTGTACATGATATACATATATAAATGAAGCCAAAGTAATTGAAATATTGGACAAAGAACAAATTTGGTCCTTCCAGATGAGTAACCGAGAGTCTCTAGCTTGAAGGCTCTTGAAGCTTCTAAATATTTCCTAAGTGTAGAGATGGAAAATGAACTTATCTTACTATACATATAAATTTAAAATAAAGTTTTGGGACCTATTGGTCCCACCCACACATGTGGACCAATGATCAAATAACAAGACCTCAAGTGGGACCACCCAAATAAATTTTCTTATTCTAGAACTTTATATATATTTTTTTGTTAACCAATACACTTGTCCAAGAATTCATGAAGGTTCTTAAATATATATCTAGATGTACACACATATAAATTAATACACACCCTTCTTTGAAAAACAAATTCCCACTTGGCTTCTTACACTATTCAAAATTATACTTAAGTTAAAAATTTCCAAAAATTATAACATTGGCCCCCAAATTTCATAATTAACCTAACGGACAAAAGTATGAGCTCTAACAGATTTAGACTATAATATGATGAATTACATTGAGTTTTTGGAATTATGAATATGCATGTCCTATTTCAAGGCTTGTTTATGCATTGGATGTTATATTATGATTTTAAATGTGGATTTAACCATGTTTCACTTGAATTTTAAATTGCAATCCACCATCTTTCTACCTAGGTGCTATTCATCTAACTTACTTACTTTGAGGGTAAACCCGGGACATGTCATGGCCCAAAACTATCTTATAAGTTGAGGCATTGCTCGATATCTTGTAAACTCCATTACGTTTTTGTGCTAAGTGTTATGATTGGAGATTATGCTATGACTTGGTTTTCTATTTGGATATGCCTGTTATGGATTGATTATGGGAATTATGATATGTATATATGTTTGATGTGTAAGATCGCAAGTCCAAAATTACCCCCATAGAGAGAGTCATACTTACCCGCCCCTTAGTATTTATATGTAACATGTTATGTGAATCCACGTTAATCCCTTTTCCTATGGTATCCCTGTAGTTTGAGACCTACTTTCCTATTCCCTAGAACTATATGTTTACTATTTGAATATGCTTCCGAATGGAAGATATGAATTTGGATACTTTGAGGCTTGTTTAGGGACCCTCAGGATCCTATTTACCATGTCTCTCCTTGACCCTTGGTCCGAGTAATGACAGAGATAGTATCAGAACACTAGGTTTGTAAATGATCCTCAATGTCCAACATGCCATGTTAAGTAGTATCCTATTCATGGGTATGATATGCACCATACTTATGAGTGGGAGGCTACAAAGGCATTTTAGGAATTATCTCACTTCTTTATGCCTTATGTCATGCTATGTTTTGTATATTTGGTTTCCTTATCTTGATGGTGTCTTTGCCCCCTTATAGAAGATGCCTCAAGTAAGAGATCCCAAACCAGCCCTGAATAATGAGGATCAACCACCTTAAGGGCCTATGGATAAGCCTATCTCTAATGGTGAATTTCATATGGCCTTTGCTATGCTTGCCAAGGTAGTTACATCTCAGACAAGGAAGTCTAATCTTCCACGGTACCCCACTATAGTATCTAGGGTGAGAAATTTCACCTGGATGAGTCCTCCTGAGTTTTATAGGTCGAACACTAATGAGGATGCTCAGGAATTCATTGATGAGCTCACCAAGGTGTTGAATGTTATAGGTTCTACTTTTGGGGAGAAAGCAGAATTGCATGCCTATCAGTTGAAAGATGTGCTTTAGGTGTGGTACACCCAATGGTCTATGGAAAGGGTTTGTGGTAATGCTATTATTTGGGAGGAGTTCAAGCTTGCATTTCTAGACCAATTCTTTCTACTTGAGCTTAAGGAAGCCAAAATAACTTAATTCATCAACCTTAATCAAGGGAATACAAGTGTGAGGGACAATGCCTTCATGTTCACTAAGCTCTCCAAGTATGCATCGACACTTATGACAGATCCTCCTGCAAGAATGAAAAAGTTCATTTCTGGTATCTCTGACTTGCTTGTTAAAGAATGTCATACCGCTGTTCTCAAATAAGATATGGATATTTCTAGACTTATGGTGTATGCTAAGAAAACCGAAGGGGAAATACTAAAGGAGATAAGAGTACATGATCCTAAGAGGGACCGTTTTGATGGAGGGTTCTCCTGCTCTCGGAGTGGTGGTTTTGGTCGCTTCCAACAGGTTTAAGGCTCTAATGCTTAGGTTTGTAATGCTAGAGTGCCTTATCCTAGGACATCGATTAGTGATGGGCATGGATATTCTCCTTATGACACGTGTGGGAAGCCCCACACAGGTGCTTGTTGGAGAAACTTGGGTGCTTGCTTTGGGTGTGGTGATAAGAATCACAAGGTTGCAGTTTGTCCTATGAATGTTCATAGAGGCCAAGGCCAAGTGGCTTAGGGTGCTCAAGGCCAACAAAGAGCTCCCCAAGGTGTTTCCCCAAGGAATAATAGGTTCTATGCTCTTCATGCACGTCAGGAAGTTGAGGAGGTTCCAGATGTTCAGACTGATAGATTAAATGTTTTTGATTTTGATGTTTATACTTTGCTTGACTTGGTGCAAATTGTGACTCCTCCATTGGCTATTATGTTTGGTTTGTGTCCCAAAAGTTCGAGGGATCCTTTCTCAATTTATACTCCCGTGGGTGAATCTGTTGTTGCACTGTCACAACCCAAGCGTTGGGCCTAGACGTGACACAATAAATAGGAAGTCTAAAGACAACCTAAACAAGCGTCATGACATATGATTCACACATCCTTGGTCGTATAAGTAAAATAAGCAACAATTATAAGAGATTCGGGTAAATAGGGAAGCGAGACTAAGGGAAATATTTGAAAATAAACAAAGCATAAGAGTCAAGCTCATAGCATAAATACATCATAATATCTAGCATACACCTCTAACTTAGAATGGAGTGGGGCCCAAGACACTTTCTGGGCTCATCGTCATAGTATCAAATATTCAACATAAAGAAATCTTAAAATAGCAAGAAAGTAGATAGTGCCCTTGAACTTGAGGAGTCACTAAAGCTTGTCGTCGAGGTAAATCTCTAGCCACGTGGAGGATGATCAAGAGGATCTCCGGCCCCTAGATGGTGATGTCATGTAGGCATAGGGTATATGTTAGTACGTTTAAATGTACTAAGTATGTAGGATGCAATGCAACAAGGCGTAATACGCTATAATCAAAATGCATAATCATAGGCAATAGATAAGTATAATCTCAATATGGCATGCATGATGAATGCTTGAAGTAAAACCATGCTTGTAAATCATTAAAATTGCATAACACATAATACATATGTGGGAGGAGACCATAATTGACATATACCAAGTAGCTACAACTTGGAATCCAAGGCATGACACCTCCTAAGTAAGGTGGAATAGGCATGACACCCCCTGACTAGGTGTAGTCTACTTGCCAAGGCAAACTAAACATGATAACATGACTAGATGGATCCACTAGTATAGCAAGAGTAATAAATAATCCTATGGTGGTACATATTTTAGGGACTAAACACTTTATACAAGGAGCCCTTTGGTTGAGCCCCCATCTTTAGCTTCAATCGGGGCTAAATCGACTCCCACTGAATACTTGAAAATAATCATAACTTGTATAACTTGTAAGAAACATGGAAACATGAGATGAGTAGCTCTTGAAACATGCTTGACCTCTATTTGTGAGCCTAACTTGAACAAGAGAATAAGTAATCATACATAAACCATTGCAATAACATGAATGACTCATAAGAGGAGAAAATCTTGAAATAGGGCTTAACTTGATACTTGTATAATCATAGATGTTTTCATGAATTTAAGACATGCTTGAAAGCTCATAGTCATCATGAAGTCACTTGACTTGTAAACATGTAAATAACTTGATAATTCTTAACTTGACATTTCATCGAAAACTTGGTGGGCACATATGAGTACATGTTCAAATCATGCAAAATGCAAGAGTGCGAATCATGAAATAGTGAAATCATTGCATCTTATAGTCATGTAAATCAGCGCACCAATATCATGATACAACTACATCATGGGTAACATGTAAATCATATCAAAGCTTCACTATAGATCATAGATTCTATAGCTTATGAAATGCCCCAAAAAGTACCTAAAAATATGCCTTGGAATCATAATTTCCATATATCTCAAAAACCGTACACGATATAGAAAATATGACTTCATATTTGTGATCAGGGGAAAAAATTGACTGGAGAATTAGTATAACCCTAATTTTAGAGCAACCGTAGTAAAAAATAATTTTTCTAAAATTTACTTATATAGACAGGATTCATGCCTCTGGATGAGCGGACTTGTGTTATTTTGTTGCCTATTTTTCCTGTTTGGTCCAAAGCCTTGGGGTCTTGGGCATAAGCCCTCCTATGCATAAAGACAGCTATACTTAGTAATTTTTCAAATCCATATCATTCAAGACATTCCCCAAAACCCTCTCTAACACTTAGCCAAATATTTCATCCAAAATCAAGTGTCCCAAACACATTCCGGATCTCAAGAAATTCGTTCAAGCTAAGAGTTCTCACTCAAATATTCATCAAGGAAACCTCCAAGTTTGAGATATGCGGGTTTCAACCATTGGATCCTTTTAGCCATGGTGCCCAACCTTTCTTTTTATGTAAATTGCATGTTTCCAAGTTGGATTATCTATGGGTATCTCTTATTATGAAATTTGACTATAAACTATGTTGGGGTTTCATAAAATGTTGATTGTTTTTAAGAATGTTTTGAGCTATCAATCTACGATCCATTATGAGAGTTGATGATGGCTTTTAATGTATCTTGCATGATGGTGTTACCACGTATTCCTGGGTTGATTTAAATTAAGTTTTCTCATATGATTTCACTCTTGAATTGCATGATTTTGAACTAGCATTACACACCTGCCAAGTGTTTGATAAATGTCCATTTGAGGAATCTTGAGTTATTAATGATCCATTACATGGCTTATGAGTTAAGTTACTTTATGATGATGAGAGAAATGTACACACATGTTGAATTCATGTAAAGTATCTATAGTTTTGCAAGTTGACCACACTTTTTTGGGGGGTGTTAAGCCCAATCACCTTGTTGAGGGGGTGTTAAGCCTCAATCGTTGTATTGGGGGGTGGTAAGCCCGTATTACCTTGTTGAGAGGTATATACCTCAATCGCCTTCCTGGGATGTGGTAAGCCCGTACTACTAATTGAAGGGTATGTACCTCAATCCCCTTATCGGGGGGTGGTAAGCTCGTACTATCAATTCAGGGGGTAGATACCTCAATCACGTTCCAAGGGGGTGGTATGCCTTGGATTCCAAGTACTAGTGGCTTTGTTTACGATGATGTTCTCTTCCTACACATGTAACATGTTCTATAGAAGCATGTATTACTTCAAGCATTGATCATGCATGCCATATTGCTATTATACTTACCTATTACATATGTATATGCATTTTGATTATATTGCCTATCTCTTGTTGCATTGCATCATAGATAATTAGTACATTCAATTGTACTAACACACACTCTATGCCTACATAATGTTATTCATGTCCCAAGCCTATGGTCTAGACGTGATATAACAAATGGGAACTCGAAGGGACCCCAAATAAGCCTCTTAACATATCATTACACATCCTTGGTCGCTGAAGTATTAGAACAATAACAAGAGATACTAAATAGGGATAAATGAGGCTAAGGGACAACTTTAATACCATAGAAACATAACAAGCCTATAGAGTATAACATTAATACATCATAAGGTTCCAATAACACCACTACTACATAGATAGGAGAGGGGGCCAAGACAACCTCCAGCTCACCCTTATAGTGATATGTTTCAAATATAAGAAGAGTCAATACATCGCATAAAGCAAGAGACATATATCATCAGAGTTGAGGACTCACCAACTTGGTTTGAGAGAGATCGTACTAGCCATGGGAAAGAGGTGGATGATCTAGTGGGGCACCAGTTCCTATATGGTAACATCATTTAGGCATAGAGTATGCATTAGTAAGTTTGAATGTACCAAGTACGTAGGATACAATGCAATAAGAGATAGGCAACATAATCAAATTGCAAAATCATAAGCAAGAGATAGTATATTAGCAACATAGCATGCATGAACAATGCTTGAAGCAAAACATGATTATATAGAACATATTACATATGTAAGAAGAGACTAACATTATGATGGATTGTCACACCCTACCATCCATGGTGATTGAGGTATCAACCTCTCAATTACTTGATAGACATCACACCTCTTTCATAGTGATCAAGGCATTAACCCCTTAACTGGTTGATGGAGATCACACCCTCTATTATATTGGTCAAGGTATCAACCTCCCAATATGTTTAATGGACATCATACCCTTCATCATAGTGGTCAAGGTATCAACCCCTTAATATGGTTAATAGGAATCATACCCTTCATCATAATGGTCAAGGTATCAACCCCTAAATATGGTTAATGGGCATCACACCCTCTATCATAGTATTTGAGGTATCAACCCCTTAATATGGTTAATAGATATCACACCCTCCATCATAGTGGTTGAGGCAAAGCACCCCCTCAATAAGGTATGGTCAACTTGCAATGCTATAGTTGCTTTTCATGAAATCAACACATATATACCTTTCTTTCATCATTCTAGAGTTATTTAACTCATATACCATGCATTATACCTTAAACAACTCAAGAAACCTTAATTGGACATTTTATCAAATACTTGGTGGGCGTGTAATGCTACTATAAAACCATGCAATTTAAGAGTGAAATTATGCAAGAAAAATCAATGTAAAATCACCCACCAACACTTGGTAATACCCTCATGCAACATACAATGAAAATACCTCATCAATCCTCAAAGTATATCATAGATTCATAACTCAAAAAATGCTTAAACAATCACACTTTAATGAACCCCCAACATAGTTATAGTCAAATTCATAGTAAGTAAGACCCATAACTAAAACAACATAAAAATGTGAAATTCATGTAAAAAGGAAGCTTGGGTACCATGGATGAGAAGACCCAATGGTTGAAACCCACATAGCTTAGACTTTCAATTTCTTGAAATTGGGTTGTGAAAGACATTAAGCTTGGAAGTGGGTCTTGGAATCCAAAACTTGCTCTTTAGTTTTTTTGAATTTGTATTGGGGTTTTGATGGAGGCTCTTGAGAGAATTTGAGAGTGTATTTGAGATACGAGTAATGACTTTGATCCTTTAGAATAGGGTTTAGGTTTTTTGGCGAGGTTAGGATAATATTAGAAGTCTAAAAAAGGTCATTAGAGTAATTAAAATTTATAAAAATGCCATTAATGAACGGATGGAAAAATAGGCAAAGTGATGCCTCAATGAAGGCTTCACGGGTCATGTAGCACTCCACTAGTCCTGTGGAGTGCCCGCGAGATGAGACATGGTGAAAAATTGGATGTTAGAAAACTTAAAAATAAAATCGATGTCATCACTTTGATAGGCCACTTCACGGGTCGTGTGATATTACATGGTATGTGTAGTTGTCCATTGAACCATATATAGAGAATCAAATGTTGCTAGGCCACCCCACGCTAAAGTTGATGAGCTGTCCAGCATGCCACGGCCCATGAATACGGCCATGGCACCAATCTTAGCCAAAAACTCCCCTTTCTATGCTTATCTTTCCTTACTGTACACATCCCATGACCCTCCACACGGTCAGTGGCAAGACACACAGCCTGTACCACTGGCTGTATGCCATGTCTTAGAAGCAAAATGGCCTTTTCCAGCTCAAGACTTCCCAAACAGCCCATCCACCACCTCACTACCCGTCAAAGAGCCAGTGTGGTTTGACTACACGGGAGGGTCTCATGAAAATGGTCATAACTCCTTCATCTAACCTCAGAATGAGGTGAAACCTAGTTTGTTCGACAGCTATCACAAAGAGCTTTCATTTGACATGTCATAGGCAATCCAGTTAAAAATTTTCTATAAGTTATGCTCATTAAAAGTTGACCCTTGCATAGACCAACACCCAAAACTCAAATTATAGGGAAGTCTTGAACTTGTCTAAGTACTATGAGTCTCCCATGACCCTAATACATGCTCCACCTAAACAAATAAAACTTGAAACATAGACACATCAGAGCATGGAATTAGGAGGTGTCACAATATCTCCCCCTTGGAAACATTCGTCCTTGAATGTGGAAGAATAGGGCTTGAAAGACTTGACTTAGAAGACGGAACCTCCAACCATAAGATCAATGCGTAGTTTACTAGTTGAAAATCATAAAGTAGTTAAAACGAATGCCAAAATGTATTCTATTTATTTCAAAGATATTGTAAATCATATAAATGCACATGCAAGCATGTCATGCTATGATACTCAAGAATTAAAAGGATCAGAACCGCTTGGGAAAAGGAAGAACCTAGTGCCTTACACATAGGTATATTGGAAAAGATAGGGATGTCGCCTTATCATGATTGCCTCGGCTTTTCCAGTTGCACTTTTAACTTGTCAATTTCCCCTAATGGGTCTTGACGAATGCTATATCTATGCTCCTCAACTTTCCTCCTAATAAACCTCATTTTTCTATATGGAACCCATTGCAAAGTCTGGTCCACTTAAAAGTATCCCACCAGTAAATTTCCCTCGAATCTTCAATATTAGACAGACACAACCTACTTTGGTACCCAAGGGTACCATCTCCCACTTAGGAGAAAACCTCTATTCTTAACTTCACCCATCCTTATTCCCAATCTAACCAACCGGTGAACTTCTCCAACCACACCTTTTTATAAACCCAAAGCTTCCTACTTCCCATAATTAGCCAGCAACCTCACATTAATCAAAATTCACAACATCGCCCCTAAAATGATATGCAAGCTCTCCCTCACCTCCAAAATAAATGAATATACTATCACCAAGGGCCATTATAAATATAACAAGGTAGGGATTGAAGACCCTATTCATGAGACCTATAGACATAGCTAGTGTATAAACTAATAAAAAGACACTACCCCAAATTCAAACTATTGGCAAGGACACCAACAACTACCTCTTTACAATCCCCGACTCAAGGGAGGGTTCATTAGGGAATTGGAATCTAGCCCCTACAGGTTCTACAATCTATGGAGATCTAATATGTATGCAAGAAAGCCAACTCAAGGATGACATCAGAATCCACCATATAATACTCAACAAGATCATAAGGCCATACTTTGTGCAAAAATTTAAATGGGACAATTTCTATAGACCTTTCTAGCAACATTAAATGCACCAATGGGAGTAGACACCTCAAGACTCACATAACAATTCAGGCTCAATATGATACTTCTTAGCATAAAGGAATAATGAAAGAAATAGTGACTCCCAGGACTATGAAAGCATGAACAACAAAACCAAGAAAACCCTTAGCATACCAGTGGAAATATCGAGCACCTCATCCTCTTCTTGCCTCCCTTGAAGAGCATAGAACCGATTATATCTTGAAGCATTCCCTTGATAAATATCACCATCTTTACCCTTGTTGTATTTATGAGAACAATCATTTACCTTATGATGCATCTCCCCACAACCATAACAAGCATCTGTACCCTTCAGGCATGGGCTATCATGGCATCTACCATATCTTGGGCACCTAGCATAAAGCACCACAACATCCCCATCTTTGGGACTTTGGAACTTTCCTTCAAAAAGGGCCTTCTTGGCCTTCTTTCATGTTCTCTTCCTCATCTTGCCCCCTCCAATTGTTTAGCATAAGTCATAAGGAGGGACAAGTCCATTTCACCTATCAAAATAGCAGCACAACATTCTTCATTCACCAAATCTGATACACTCATCACATACTTATTCATCCTAGACCTTGGATTGGCCACTAATAGTGGAGAATATTTAGAGAGTTAGTTGAACTTGAGGGCATACTCCCTCACACTCAAAGATCCTTGCTTTAAATTCATGAACTCCATTATTTTTGCCTCCCTAAGCCCAAGAGGGAAGAATTGGTTGGGAAACACCGCCTTAAACTCCTCCCATAGAATCAAATTATTGTTCTCCTTCTATTCCTTCCATTTAATATACCATATTTAAGCTACCCCCTTAAGTTGGTAAGCCACTAACTTTTCCTCCTCTTTCGACCTCACACCCATGATAGCCAACACTTTGCATACCTCGTCAATAAATTCTTGAGGGTCCTCATCCACTTTAGACCTATTAAACTCTAGTATTTCATCCTCATGAAACCCCCACCCAAGATACCGGAGTAGGAGCATAAGGGGATTGGGCCCCTCGGTTGATATGGTTGGTCATCGCTTGGCTAACATGGCAAGAGCATTTCGAAACTCTTCATGAGCCGGTTGTTCCTCATATATGCTAGCTTTTTTTTCTCTTGTGTTAGGAATGATCTAGTATAGCAAAGAATAATCATTAGGGGGAAAACCTTACCTTAACTCCTATAGAACGACATTGAGTAAGAAGAAGGGAAATATTTCCTCGAACATCTCATAGCCTCTTACTCATAGTTGTGGTGCACAACACAAGCATGAACAAGACTCTAATTAATATAGTATGTTGGCTTTCAAGGACCATTAACAACCTAGTACTCTGATACCAAGTTTGTCATGACCCAACCCTAGGGCCTAGATGTGACACATCGAATGGGGAACCCAAAGAGACCCTAAACAAGCCTCTTAACATATCATTACACATCCTTGGTCACGAAAGCATTAGAATAACAATAAGAAATAGCAAATAGGGATAAATGGGCCTAAGGGACAACTTTAATACCATAAAAACATAACAAGCCGATAAAGTATAGCATTAATACATCATAAGGTTTCAAAAACACCTCTACTATATAGATAGGAGGAGGGGCCAAGACAATCTCTGGGGTCATCCTTATAGTCATAAGTTCCAAATATAAGAAGAGTCAACACATAGCATAAATTAGGAGATATATGTCCTCGGAGTTGAGGACTCACAACTTTCTTTGAGAGAGATCGTACTAACCAAGGGGAGGAGAAGGATGATCAAGTTGGGCCCCCAGTTTCTACATGGTAATATCATATAGGCATAGAGTATGTGTTAGTAAATTTGAATGTACTAAGTATGTAGGATACAATGCAATAAGAGATAGGCAACATAATCAAAATGCAAAATCATAAGTAAGAGAGAGTATATTAGCAACATGGCATGCATGAACAATGCTTAAAGTAAAATATTATTATATAGAACATATTAAATATGTATGAAAAGACCAACATTATGATGGATTATCACACCCTACCATCCGTGGAGACTGAGGTGTCGACCCCATAATTGGTTGATGGACATCACACCCTCCATCATAGTGGTTAAGGTATTAATCCCTTAAGTGGTTAATGGACATCACACCCTCTATTAGAGTGGTTAAGGTATCAACCCCTCAACATAGTTAATGGACAACACACTCTCCATCATAGTGGTCAAGGTATCAACCCCTCAACATGGATAATGGACATAACACCCTCCATCATAATTGTCAAAGTATCAACCCCTCTTCATGGTTAATGGACATCACACTCTCCATCATAGTGGTCAAGGTATCAACCCCTCAACATGGATAATGGACATAACACCCTCCATCATAATTGTCAAAGTATCAACCCCTCTTCATGGTTAATGGACATCACACCCTCCATCATAGTGGTTGAGGTATCAACCCCTCAACATAGTTAATGGACATCACACTCTCCATCATAGTGGTCAAGGTATCAACCCCTCAACATGGATAATGGACATAACACCTTCCATCATAATTGTCAA
This sequence comes from Solanum virginianum, assembly GCA_000787875.1. NCBI lineage: Eukaryota > Viridiplantae > Streptophyta > Magnoliopsida > Solanales > Solanaceae > Solanum > Solanum virginianum. Next base: position 106,856 of record DF360909.1, on the reverse strand, counting down.
AGTATCAACCCCTCTACATGGTTAATGTACATCACCCCCTCCATCATAGTGGTCAAGGTATCAACCCCTCAACATGGATAATGGACATAACACCTTCCATCATAATTGTCAAAGTATCAACCCCTCTACATGGTTAATGTACATCACACCCTCCATCATAGTGGTTGTGGTATCAACCCCTCAACATGGTTAATGTACATCACACCCTCCATCATAGTGGTTGAGGAAAAGTACCCCCTCAACAAAGTGTGGTTAACTTGCAACTTTATGGATACTTATCATGAAATCAACATATATATACCTTCCTTTAATCATCTTAGAGTCACTTAACTCATATACCATGCATTAGACATTCAACAACTCAAGAAACCTTAATTAGACATTTTATCAAACACTTGGCGGGTGTGTAATACTAGTATAAAATTATGTAATTCAAGAGTAAAATCATGCATGAAAAGTCAATGTAAAATCACCCACCAACACTTGGTAATACCCTCATGCAATATACATTAAAATCCCTGATAAATCCTCAAAGTAGATCATAGATTCATAGCTCAAAACATGCTTAAACAATCACACTTTAATGAAACCCCAACATAGCTCATAGTCAAATTCATAGTAAGTAAGACCCATATGTAAATCAACATAAAAATGTAAAATTAATTAAAAAAGGAAGCTTGGGCAACATCT
>DF360909.1:46273-91279 GCA_000787875.1 Solanum virginianum | reverse complement strand
TCCAATCCATAAAAGTGAGTCTCTATATGATGTCGCAATTGTGTTGTTAGTTGAACTTGTGAACTACTGTATATAAGGCTGTTGCTCCACGTTTATCATTGTTGATTTGGTACTTTTCTGAGAATGTTTGAGGGCTGATATTGTGTGTAAATGGATGAATAACAGTTTGGTTAAAGTTGGGATAGGTTTGGAATTGCCGACGCCGAAAGGTGGCGAAAACATGTAACGTTATGTTGTCCGTTTGTAGGCTGCGTAATTGGGATAGGTTTGGAACTGCCGACTTCGAAAGGTAGCGAAAAGATGTAACGTTATGATGTCCGTTTGTAGGCTGCGTAGAATTGTTGTGTGTCCTGTTTTGTGGACTGTTATAAGGCTGGTATGATGCTACATTAGTCTGTACATGATGTGTAGATGTTAGTGTCCATTAGGAAATGCAATTAAAGGCAAAACAGTAGGAAAACACGCGCGGGATTGTAGTTGCATACTTGCTGCCGAGTGCTGTTTCTATGTGAAATTGGGTGTCTAAGATGTGTCTATTGACCTCTAATGCTAGTTTTATTAATTACTATGTTGTAGCTAAACATTTTGAATAAGAGAAGGTTATTCAAAGGTAAAAGCCAGGTCGTACAACGAGGTATGTAAGGCTATTTGATTTCCTTTCACTTGGCATGAAACATAGATTCCTTATTGGTACATAAAGGCACATACCGACTCTAACAGGCCTACTACCTATGTCTCCACTCTTTCACATATTCATATGCTATCATACATACCTCTTAAAGGTAATTGAAAGGTAAAGAATATTGCTTATGGATAGTTGGTAGCCTAAAGAGGTGGAAGAATCACCTAGCTAGGGACGATCATATCACGAGGGGTAGCCCGAGGGGGCTAAGGAAGGGCCTAGCCAGGGACGAACCCGATACAGTTTACCCCAGATTAGCTGGGTCTTTTATAGCATATGCTATGCACAGATTATACAAATGTTACAGTAAAGGTAAAGTGATGTAAAGAATGTAAAGTACATGATCCCACAGTATAATCGAAGGTGGTCTCTTATCATACATCAGTACAAAGTTTCATTGAAGGTGTTATTTCATATATAGTGTTTCCTGCCTTACATATTCAGTATATTATCTCGTACTGACGTCCCTTACGGGGGACCTGCATTTTATGCTGTAGGAACATGTGCTAGTAGACGAAAGGGCATAGATATAGTTGGTTCTCTCGGGCCTTATCGACAATGGGTGCCTGTCCGCCTTAATAGAATTTGGGGTGTAACATCTTGGTACCAAAGTTTACCTTAGTACGGCCTTCATCCCTCAAACGGATGGCCAACCCGAAAGGATAATTCAAACCATTAAAGATATGCTTAGGGTATGTGTGTTAGAGTTGAGGGGTAGTTGGGATGACTATCTTCCATTGATTGAGTTTGCCTTTCAACAATAGTTATCCCTCTAGCATTGGTATGACTCCTTTTGAAGCTCTTTATAGGAGACGTTGTAGATATCGGTGGGTTGGATTGAGGTTGAAGAGGTGGCTTTATTGGGAATGGACCTGGTTATGGATGCTCTTGAGAAGGTTAGGATGATTAGGGAGAGGTTGAGGACAACCCAAAGTCGACAAAAATCTTATGCCAATATAAGGAGAAGAGACTTAGAATTCTAAGTGGAGGATTGGGTCTATTTGAAGGTTCTCCGATGAAGGGTGTGGTCCATTTTTGTAAGAAGGGGAAATTGAGTCCAAGGTATGTTGGTCCATATGAGGTGATAAATAGGGTTGGCAAGGTAACTTATAAGTTGAGGTTGCCTAGTGAAATAAATTTTGTTCATCTAATATTCCATGTTTCTATGTTGAGAAAGTGTGTTGGTGACCCTAATGCCATTATGTCTCTTGATGTTATGGGTGTTGTTGAGGATAACTTGACTTATGAGGAGGTTCTGCTTCAGATCTTGGATAGGCAAGTGAGGAGATTGAGGAACGAAGAGGTGGCATCTGTTAAGGTCCTTTGGAGGAACCAACAAGTTGAAAGTGCTACATGGGAGGCCGAAGCACATATGCAAAAATGGTATCATTATCTTTTCCACTCCGCTCAAGTCTAAGGTACTAATCCTAAGTCGTATATGTGATTTCAATTATTACATTTCAGCCCCTATGTCATTCATATGCATTCACGTTTATGTTGGTAAACATTTGAGAATTTTACCCTTCTGTTGAAATTTTGAAAATGGTGTTTTACATGTTATGTTGCATTTTTGTTGTGGCTACTTTGTTCATGATTACTCTTGCCTTGTATGTCTCTTTTATATTTGGGGATGAATGTTCCCAAGGGGGAGATATTGAAACGACCCCAAAAAGTGCCCAAAAACGTGTCTCGAAATGCATGGAATTTTACATTCCATATATTTCAAAATCCATTCATTATTTTGAAAATCTGACTTCATTTTTGTGATCAGGGGGTAAAAATTTGGTGAAAAGGGGTCTAACATCGATTTAAGAGTGAAAACTTAGCAATTATAATTTTTTTAAGTGGCGATTTGCAGAGAGCAATCCGCGCCTTGCCGCGACGCGCCAAGGGCATGCTCATGTGTAATTTCTCCTCCACATCCTCCCTGTGATGCAGAGAGGTGTATTTTCTTTGGCAGTGTTTTTCCAGTGCAGTCGAATTATTCTAAGTGTTTTCACCCTTTAAAACATTTCCCAATACTCCCCAAAACACATAGCCATATTTTCACTACAAAATTCAAGCTCAAAACCCTCATCTGGAATTAAGGATTCTCTTCAAGTTTCAAGCCTCCATTTTCAAACTTCATCAAGAACTTCCCCAAAGCTAAAGTATATGGTGTTGAACCATTGGGTCCATTCACCCATGGTGCCTAAGCTTCATTTTTACTAATATTGCATGATCTAAAGTTTATTTCACATGTGGGTCTTGTATATTTAGAAATTTACTGCATAATGATTTTAGTTCATGAAATTATTGTTGTTATAGCATGTTTTGAGTTCTAAATCTTGGATCTAATGTTGGATTTGATGAGGGGTTTTGATATGCATGTCTTGGGGGTGTTGGAAGGTGTTGATTGATGGGTTTACAACAGATTTTCTTGCATGATTTCATCTCTAAATTGCATGGTCTTTTACTCCTATTACACCCCCTCAATTGCTTGATAAAATATCCGACTAGGATTTCTTGTGGAAATGAAGGTCCAAAGCATGAGATAGGATATGAATAATGTTATGATGTTGAAATGAGCATATGTATATGATTATTGCTATATGAAGTGTTGCATTGGAGCATCTGATGAATCCTATATAAAGTGTAAAATTGACCATGCCCAATCCAGGGGGTTTGAGTACCCAAATAACCTAGTGAAGGGTTTATACTTCTCCACCTGGTGATAGGGCGGCATCATCACCAACCTAGTTAGGGGTTTGTACTTGTCAACCTAGGGAAGGGTTTGTACTTCTCTACTATTATGATAGGGCGACATTATCACTAACTTAGACGAGGGTTAGTACTCGTCCACCTAAGTGATGGGGTGGCAACATGACTAACCTACCAAGGGGTTTGTACTTTAGAAATTTAGTTTGGTCTCTTCTACACATATGATATTGTATATGAGTATGGGTTACTTAAGCATGTTTTACTGATGCATTGATCATACTTGTCGTGTTGTTATATCCTACCTATTGTCTATTGTTATGCATATTGATTGTGAAACTTATCTCTTACTGCATTGCATCCCACATACTTAGTACATTTTAATGTACTAATGTGTACTCTTGCCTACATGATATCACCATGTAGGAATCAGTGCCCAAGTTGATCATCCTCCTTCTCCACGTGTTTAGTCGGTGCTACTTCAACTTAGTTGTTCAGTCCTCTATTTCAGGGACCTTGGTCTTTGTTTTCTTCTTTCCTTGTATTGAGGCAATCCATTTTATGTTCTATTTTGACTCTAAGGGTGAGCTCGGTTACCTTGTCTTGGCCCCCGCTCTATATATCTATTTAGAGGTGTTATTTCGACAAATTATGTATTTATGATATGAGCTATGACTCTTTGTCTTTTGATGTTGATGTTTTGGCAAGCTATTCCCTTAGCCCCTCTGCCCCTTTATCTTACATTATATCTTTTACAAGCTTCTGCGACAAATGATGTGTAATGATAAGTGAAGAGGCTTGATTGGGGTCCCTTCGGTTCCCCATTCGCCGTGTCATGTCTAGGCCCTAGGCTTGGGTCGTGATATCCTTATAGGCCAAATTACCTTCCTCCACACCCATAACCTCTAAGGGAACTATAACACTTGGGTTACCCACATACTTCCTCCACATGGACACATGGAAGACCGGATGAACGATACTCATCTCCATACACAACTCTAACTCATATGCCACCTTACCAACCTAGCCTTGGGTTCAATTTACCTTTCTTGCCAAATCGGACCACACCCTTCATAGGTGAGACCTTCAAGTAAACCCAATCACCAGCCTTAAACATAAGATCTCTTCTTCTCACATCAGAATATGACTTTTGCCTACTTTGAGCAGTCTTTAACCTTTTCCTTATCAGCCTCACCTTTTACAAAGCTTCCATGACCAAATTTGTGCCTAACATAACACTCTCCTCCACATCAGACCACCCAACCGGGGATCTAAAACACCTACCATAGAGTGCTTCAAAGGGAGTCATACTAATACTAGAGTGCTAGCTATTGTTGTAAGCAAACTCAATAATTGAAAGATGTTCATCACAACTACCATTACAGTCCAAGATAAAAGCACTAAGCATATCCTCAAGAGTTTGAACAATTTTTTGGCTTGCCCAGCCATTTGAGGATGAAAAGTCGTGCTACGCTTGACCTTGGTACAAAGATCCTTTTAGAAGGATCTCCAAAAATGTGAAGTGAATTTAGCACCACGATCCAAAATGAAAGACAAAGGTACCCGATGCAATCTACCCAACTCATAAATATACAATTTGACAAAGTCTTCAATACCATAAGTTTTCTTAACTGGTAAGAAGTGAGCCGACTTTGTCATTTTATCAACAATAACCCAAATAGAAGAAAAGTTTTTCCTAGTCTTGTGCAACCCAACCACAAAATCCATGTTGATCTCTTCCCACTTCCAAGTAGTAATTTCTATGTCTTGGGCTAGGCCACCCGGCCATTGATGTTCGGCTTTCACTTGTTGACAATTGTGACATCCAACTACAAACATGGCAATATCTCTCTTCACACTACCCCACCAATACACCACTCTCAAATCTCTATATATTTTTGTGAAACCAGGGTAAATAGAATAGGATGAATTATAAGCCTCTTTCAAAATCAACTCTCTCAAGTCATCAACATTAGGCACACACAATCTTCCTTTGTATCTAAGGGCAATATCTCCCCCTTGGGAAAAAACCTCCACTTTACCATCTTTCACCAAAGCCTTCAACTCTAGCAAGATGGGATCAAGGTCTTGTTTTGACTTGACTTCCTCAATCAAAGAAGATTTGGAACCATCAATAACCACTACACCACCATTTTCAACTTCATTCAACCTAACCCCTAACCTAGCCAACCGATGAACTTCTCTAGCCACCTCTTTGTTACCAACATCAATATGAGCTAGGCTATCCATGGATACTCTACTTAGAGCATCGACCACAACATTAAATTTGCTGAGATGATAGTCCACACTTATGTCATAATACTTAAGGAGTTCTAGCCACCTTCTTTACCTCAAGTTAAGATCTTTTTGGGTGAACAGATATTGGAGACTCTCGTGGTCGGTAAACACATTAACATAAACCCCATAAAAATAATAACGCCAAATTTTCAAAAAAAACACCATGGCCGCCAACACGGTGGGGTAAGTATTCTCATGTACTTTAAGTTTCCTAGAGGAATATGCTATAACCTTGCCATTTTGTATCAACACACAACCCAAACCAATCCTTGAAGGATAATAATAGACCAAAAACCCTTCTAACCCTTCCGGTAAGGCCAAAAGAGGAGCGGAGATGAGCTTGTTTTCAATGTCTGAAAACTCTTTTCACATTCATTAGTCCAAACAAATTTTGCCTTATTTTGGGTTAACTTATTCATAGGGGAATAGAAGAGAAACCATTTACAAACCTCCGGTAGTAGCTTGCTAAATGCAAGAAACTCCTAATATCCGTCGGATTCAAGGGCCTATGCCAATTTCTTATCACCTTCATCCTTTTAGGATCCACCTTAATGCCATCATCCAATACTACATGCCCTAAAAATGCTACCTCTTTCAACAAAAATTAACACTTTTCATATTTAGGAAACAACGTCTCATTCCTGAAAATTTGCAACACTGCCCTCAAGTGATTCATATGCTCTTCCTTAATCTGAGAATAAATCAATATATTATCAATAAAGACCACCAAAAACATATTAAGGTAGGGTTTAAGGACCTTATTTATGAGATCCATAAACATAGCTAGTGCATTATTTAAGCCAAAAGACATTATCATAAATTCAAAGTGCCCATATCTAGTCCGAAAATCTATCTTAGGAATATCATACTCCATAACCTTCACATGGTTATATTTGGAAAGAAGATCAATCTTGGAAAAGTGATTAGCCCATTGAAGTTAATCAAAAAGGCCATCAATCTTTGGTAGAGGATACTTGTTCTTTATAGTGACTCTATTAAGTTATCAGTAATCAATGCACATTCTAAGGGAACCATTCTTCTTCTTCACAAACAACACTGGTGCACCTCAAGGTGACCTGTTAGGACTTATGAAATCCTTTTCCAACAAATCCCTCAATTGATCCTTCAACTCCTTAAATTTTGCTGGGGCCATATGGTATGGGGTAACATAAATAGGTTGTGTATTGGGAAGGAGCTCTATACCAAAGTTTATATCCCTTTTGGGTGGAATACCATGAAGCTCATCAATAACTCATTGACGATCTGAATTAACTCAATAGGCAGGACTTTAGACTCCACATCCCTAACCCTCACAAGATGGTAAGTGCAACCCTTAGAAATTAACTTTTGGGCTTTAAGATAAGAAATGAACATACCCTTGACCACCACATTACAACTTTCCCACTAAAGAACGGGGTCATTAGGGAATTCAAATTTCAAACAATGGGTCATACAATCAATGGAAGCATAATATGTATGTAACTAATCCATCCCAAGTATAATATCAAAATCTACCATGTCAAGTTCAATAAGATCACAAGGCAAGACTTTGTGAAATATCAACATGGGACAAATTCTATAGATTATTTTAGTAACAATGGACTCAGCAATACCTCATAAGGTTCACATAGCAATTTGGGACACACATGAATCCTTTTGCCAACAAAAGGAGTGATGAAAGAAAAAGTGGGCACCAAGATCTATCAATGCATACACATCATAATCAAAAACCATTAATATATCGGTAATAACATCAATAACCTCATCAACTCTTTACATTCCATAAAGAGCATAGAACCTATTTTACCTTGGAGCACCCCCTTGTCGACTTTCGTTTTCCTTTGACCTGTATTAGCACTTTGACCTTGAGAATGACCAACTCTACCTTTGTTTTGAGCATAAAGATAATCAATAATCTTATGACCCATTAAACCTTAACCAATATAAGAGTTAGAATTCTTCAAACACAGACCATCATGATTCCTTCTTCCATTTTGGCACTTAGGGTAGGTCATCCCACAATATCTAGCTTGGAATCTTGAGTTATCATTAGCAAATCTCTTATTAGGAGCATTGGAAGACCCTTGGCTTTGGAACTTGTGGCCTTGAGGAAACTGGCCACTCTCAGAATCTTGGAAACCACCTTCAAATCGAACCCTCTTTGACTCACTATTTCTTATCTTTCTAAGATTTCCCCCCTCTAGTTATTCGACATATGTCATGAGCCAAGACAAATCTATTTCACTCACTAGCATACTGGTATGACTATATTTATTAACCAAGTTAGATACTCGAGACACTATTTTATTTATCCTTGATCTAGGTTCAGCAACCAATTGAGGAGAACACCTAGAGAGCTTATTGAACTTGAGGGCATACTCTCTCACACTCATAGAATCTTTCTTAATATTCATGAAATCCATCATCTTAGCCTCTCTCATATCAATAGGGAAGAACAGATTTAGGAAGGCAGCTTTGAACTCTTTACAAGGAATAGAATTATTATTTCCCTTCTCTAACTTCCATTGAGCAAACCAAATTTCAGCCAACCTTTGAGTTGGTAGGCTGCAAACTCTTCCTTTTCTGCCAAATTTACCCCTATGATAGATAACACCTTATATACCTCATCAATGAAATCTTGGAGATCTTCCTCTACTTTATACCTATGAAATTCTGGAGGGTTCATTCTTGTGAAATCCCTCACCTTGAAGGCCAAAGTAGGAGTATGAGAATCTTGGGGCCCTTGGTTTACTTAGTTGGTCATAGCATGGGCTAACATTGTCATGACATCCTGAAACTCATCTTGGGCTACTCCTCTATCTTGAAGAGTTTTAGGAGCGGGAGGTCTCGATTGCTCCTATTGTGTACGAAATCTCCTTAGTCTTCCGCTTAGTATTAGCATGATTACTCCTTTTTCACTTTGAAGAAAGATACAAATATAGTAATTGTGTTGGTCTATATCGACGAACTTTTCATTATTGTTAATAATGACCAGTTGATTAATGCAGCTAAGGAAGCTCTACATTAGCAATTCAAGCTTAAAGAATTAGGCCAACTCATGTACATCTTGGGTATTGAAGTTTTGAGATCTAGTGAGGGTGTTATCTTGAATCAGAGGAAATATATCCTAGAACTCATCCATGATACAAGGCTTAGTGGTGCAAAGCCTGTCGCTACTACCTTAGACTCTAATTTGATTGGTAAGTTGTTATCTATTACCATTACAAGATTAGATATTAGTTATGTTGTACAAACTCTTAGTCAATTCATGCAAACCCCTAAGAAATCACATTAGAAAGTAGCTACTAGAGTAGTCATATATTTGAATGGACACAATTGGTCAAGGTGTTTGGTTGAAGGTTGCACCTAGCACCATGTTTACTTGTTCGTGTGACTCAGGCTGGGCTGCTTGTTCGAACACCAGAAGATCCATCATAGGTTATGTGGTCATGTTTGAGAATAACTAATCTTATGGAAGTCTAAGAAATAATAAACTATTTCTAGAATCTCAGCTGAAGCTGAGTATAACAGCATAGCATCTGCAATAGCTGAAATAACTTGGTTGCTAGGTTTGTTTACTTAGTTGGGAGTTCCTATTAAAATGCCTATCACCATATTGAGTGATAGCAAATCTACCATTCAATTAGCAGCCAATCAAGTCTTCTATGAGAGAACCAAACATATAGAGATAGATTGCCATTTCATTAGAGATAAGATCAATGCGAGATTGATTGAGGTTATTTGTGTGCATTCTCAACAACAAGTTGCTGATTTGCTAACTAAGTGTTTAAGGAAAGCCCAACACTTGCATCTCTTAACCAAGCTTGGTGTGCTTAACATTTTGTACCCTTCAAGTTAAGGGGGTATGTTAACATAGTCACAATTAACTACTTTACTATTTTGCTACTTACTTTGTTGGTTGAAGTTAGTTAGATATAGCTACTAGCCAATTGAGAATGAAAGATGAGCTTCATATTATTATGAGCTATCATGAAACTTCTTGAATCTTGTTAGATAATTCACACCTCAAGCTATAAAGTTAATGTATAGGGCCTCATTGTAATAGATTTTATATTGTAGTTATCAATTAAATTCTCTCTCTACTTTTTATTTATTCTTCTCTAAGGTTATTCATCAATGTAGATTTGAGTATGTGACCAATAATTTCATCATAATATTTGATCTTGAAACCATATTGTTGTTACAATATTAAGAATATGTCTATGTTTCCTTTGCACTATGCCATTCTGTTGTGGTGTGTAGGGGAAACTACTTTGATGTAATATACCTAAATGCTAGAACAATTCAGTGCATTGGTGATTAAAAAATTCTGTGTCATTGTCTAACCTCACAACCTTAATATTAGAACCAAATTGATTCTTGATCACTGACAGAAAACTACTAATAGAAACAATAGTTTTTGAATTCAATTGCAATAAATAGACCTATACAAATCTACTATAGTCATCCAAAATTGTTATAAAATAGCATTTATTATCTAGAGTAGGAGTCATGTATGGCCCCCAAAGGTCCATGTGAATAATATCAAGCACCTTAAGTTCTCTAGAGTAACTAACAGGAAATGAGAGTATAGTTTCCTTGGCTAATGGGCAAATAAGATATTTATTTAGTGCCTCACTATCACCATTACTTTGCAACAGGCATAGATGCCTTAAGACTTGAGAGGAAGGATGCCCATCTGGAATGCCATAGCTTGACATCAGGTGTTACTACATTTGCAACCATCAGTCTTGAATTATTGTTGTCCTTATTCAGCTTCTTTATTCCAAACTCACCTCTTGAATGTATATGGTCCACCATCCTACTTACAAATCCCCTTCACCCTGCCGCAGAAGAGACCCAAAAATACATAAAAACTAGGATATATAGATACAAAATTAGGCAATTCCCTTCTGATCTTTGAGACTGACAACAAGTTGAACTTGAAGTCTAATACTAAAAAGACATTCTTCACAACTTCATTCTCAAAAATATAAGCTTTACCAATGTTTGTGATTTCCACCACAGCTCCAGTAGGTAAATGCACTTGATCTTTCACTGATTTAGTTAAGTCATGAATACTTTACAACTGGCATTTATTTGATGTTACATGGTGAGAAACACCTGAATCTACTTTCTAGTCTTGTGTAAAAACACGAGACATTAGAAAAATAGTGATACCTGACATGTTGACTAATCAATTTCCTTAACATCTTTATTCAACATGTTTAGAATCTACTTGTATTCTTCTTTGGTAAATGCCTACCCTTTTGCAAACCAATAATTGTTGGCTTCATGACCAGTTGATGCTAAGTGAGTGAGATCAGGTTACCAGAGATGTTACTTACAGTAAGTTGTCCTCTAAATCCATGTTGACTGGCATTACTATGATTACCATATCCATGTCCTGTATTATAAACATAGTTAGAATAACCTATTGTGCCTCTAATTTCACCATTTCCATGACCAGGATTTTACCTCAGCTTCCAATCAACTGGATAACCAATCAATTTATAGAAATTTTCTTTGGTATGATCAGTAAAATGACAAAATTCACATTTCCTTCCTTTATAATGCTCTCTTCGGTCATATGTATTTTTAATTGTTCAATTTCTTGGATTTTTTGTCTCTTCAATTTCTTTCTTTCTTTTTTGACTTTCCCATGCCTGATCTCCAACATCCAGTGAACTTCCTCTCAAGGTTTTCCGATTCTCTAGTGACCTTTTTACTCTGGTCAACTTCTACTACTACGACATTAAGGTCTTTCTGACACTCTCTGGTGAAGTATCTGACGTGGTACCTTTTTTTAATGGTCAGGATACACTAATCTCTGATGGGTTTTGGATTATTTAATGACACTAGGCTATTTCTAATTGTGTTTAGTGAATTCTGGCATCCTCCAGTATATTTTAGGCAAATTCCCAGGTGTCAAGTGATTTCCAGGGATCTCTGGCGAGATTTGGGGGTTTCTATTTTATTCTGGTGGAATCACAAAGCAGGATAAGACATCTCTCCAGTAACATGAGGAATAATTGATTAGCTCTTCTCCAATGGCTCCCATCAACACTCATTATTTCTCAACCTGAATATTGGTGCAATTTTGATTAGAACCTTTTCCAAGTGATATCCTTCTAATTTTTCTCTATTTACTATTTCTTGACTACAAAATTGATTGCACTATTTTGTAACTCTTAACTGGTTGTGACTACACTATTTCATAGTTTTTGACTGATTGTGATTGCACCATATTTCAATATTCTTGGCTGCTTACTGATCCATGGTGGATCAATTTGATTGTTGCAAAATGTTGAATTTACTCTCAAATTAAGTGTCGTACTTGTTCGCGTGTAATTGAATTGGGTTTCTACTTATTTACATGTTTGTTCATTGTAAATTTTATTTGTTAGGGTGTTTTGCAAGTTGCCTAATATTATTTTTATGTGTGCATGTATTTTTTTGTTGTTTTGAGTCGCTATATTGTATATTATTCCTAATGTATATTTCTTGATTTGTATCTTCTTATTCTTGGTAGCTTAGTGAGTTAGTAATTCTTAGTTTAGTGGAATCAAGATCTAATGGTGGATTAAGGTCATATTGTCCGTAGGGGTCTGGAGTAACGGGTAGAGTGATAAGAGGGGAACATGCTTATCTATGTTAAAGGTAGCATCATGGAACATGAGATCACTTACATGGAAATCCATAGAGCTAGTGAAGTTTCTTAATGTCAAGACCCAAGCCTAGGGCCTATACGAGACACCGCGAATGAGGAAATCAAAGGGGCCTCAAACAAGCCTCTTACATATCATTCACACATCCTTGGTCGTGGAAGCAAAGTAAGTATCAATACGATATAACAAAAAGGGAAGCGGGACTAAAGGAAGTCTTAGATATTCATTAAAGTATAAAAGAGTCAAGCTCAAAGCATATATAAACCATAGTATCCAACAACACCTCTAACTTCGAATGGAGCGGGCGCCAAGACACTTTCCGAGTTCACCCTAATAATAATAAGTATTCAATATAAAAGAGAAGTCTCAACATAACATGAATAATATATATATTTTCCTTGGAGTTGAGGATTCACCAAAGGCTTTCTTCAGAGGATTGAACTAGCCACCTGGAGGTGGATGATCAAAAGGAGCTCCGGTCCTTACATGGTGATATTATGTAGGCATAGAGTATGCATTAGTACATTTGAATATACTAAGTTTGCGGGGTAAATGTAATAAAGAGATAAGCTAATATATTCAAAATACATAATCATAAGCAATGGATATTAAAACACCCAAAAAATGTGCTTCGGAAATCCCCATAATCATAATTTCCATATATCTCAAAATCTATGTGTGATGTCGAAAATTAGACTTCATATTCTTGATCAGGGGGAAAAATTGAGAGGGAGATAAGTATAACCGGGATTTTAGAGGACCTATAACAAAAAATAATTTTCACAAAAATTTTATTTCTAGTGGCCATCTGCGCCCTGGCCGCGATGCACCAGGGGCAAGAATTAGTGTTGGAGGGCCCTTCACGATGGGTCTATGTTGCGCTAGTGATGCAGACTAGTGCAGTATTCCTTTGTTTTTCTAGTTTGGCCCAAGGGTAGTGGGGTCATATTCTCATGCCCACTTAAGCGTGCAATCAGCTATACTTAGCCGTTTTTCAACTTTATATCACTCAAAACCCTCTACAATACTTAACCAAATATTTAATCCAAATTCAAGTGTCTCAAGCTTCATTTCAGATCTCAATAACTCTATTCAAGCTTAAAGTCTCCTTCGAGTCTATATCAAGAAAACCCAAGTTTAAGGTATGTGAGTTTCATCCATTGGTATCCATTTACCCATGGAGTTCAACCTTCCTATTTTATGAAAATTGCATGTTTTCAAGATGTATTGCCTATGGTTATCACTTATTATAAAATATAAGTATGAATTAAATTGCGGTTTTATCATGTTTTGTTGACTATGCATTATTTGAGCTATGAAAACTATGAACTATGATGAACTTTTGAGATGGATTTCATGATACCCAAATTGGCTTTTTGCTACTATATTGGTGGATTGATTTGAAATTGCTTCACTCATCTTATTAAACTCTTAAATTGCATGATTATGAACAAGCCTTATGTACCCACCAAGTGTTCGATAAAATGCCAAGTCAAGATTTCTCAAGCTATTTATATGTTTTACAAGTCAAGTGACTTCTTGATAATTATAGGCTTTCAAGAATATATTAAATTCATGAAAATATCTAAGAAGTTACAAGTTACAAGTTAAGCCCTATTTCAAGATTTTCACCTCTTGTGATCTATTCATATTAAAGCAAGGGTTTATGTATCATTGTTTACTCTCATGTTCAAGTTAGGCTCACATTTAGAGGTCAAGCATGTTTCAAGGGCTACTCATGTCATGTTTCTTACAAGCTATACAAGTTATGATTATTTTCAATTATTCTGTGGGAGTCGATATAACACTGATTTATGCTTAAGATGGGGGCTCGACTCAAGGGGTCCTTATATAAAGTCTTTTGTCTCTAAACTATATTCCACCAAAGGATGATATACTATACCCTTGCTATACTAGTGGATCCATCGAGTCATATTATCATGTTATCATATTTTGTTTGACTTGGCAAGTATACCACACCTAGCCGGGGGTATCATGCCCATTCCACCTTAACAAGGGGTGTCATGCCTTGGATTCCAAGTTGTAGCTACTTGGTCTATGATGGATATGGTCACTTCCCATATTTGTATCATGATCTATGCATATTGAATGATTTATACACATGTTTACTTCAAGCATTGAGCATGCATGTCATATTGAGCTCTCATTTACCTATTGCTTATTACTATGCATTTTGACTATATTGGCTTACGTCTTGTTGTATTACATCCTACATACTTAGTACATTCAAACGTACTAGCGCAAACTTTATTCCTATATGATATCACCATGTAGTGATCAAAGCTTCTCTTCATCATCCTCCATGTGGTTAGTGAGATTATTTGAAGATAAGCTTGGTGTGTCCTCAAGTTTAAGGAAACTATGTACTTCTCTTGCTTGGTTTAAGACTTCTTTATGTTGAACATTTGACATTATGAGGGTGAGCCCAGAAAGTGTCTTGGCCCCTGCTCCATTCCAAGTTTGAGGTGTATGTTGGATATTATATTATTATTGTGCTATGAGGTTGACTCTTATGCTTTGTTTATATTGAAGACTTCTCTTAGTCGCACTTCCCATTTTATGTCTCTTGTTGTTGTTTACTTTACTTTTGTGACAAAGGATGTGTGATTGATATTCTAAGGGGCTTGTTCAGGTCCCTTCGGGTTCCCATCGCTGTGTCACATCTAGGCCCTAGGTTTGGATCATGAGAAGCTTGGTATTAAAGCACTAGGTTCTTAATTATCCTTGGACTCTAACACACCGCATCAATTAGAGTCTTATTTATGGTTGTGAAGAACACCAAAATTATGAGTAAGAGGCTTTGAGGCATTGTAGGAAATGTTTCCCTCATATATGATCTATGTCATGCTATTGAAGTTAAGGTAAGGCTTTTACCTTTAATGAATATTCTTTTCTATTCTAGATCATGCCAATTCCAAGAGGAAGGAAACCCCGTATACCCAAGGAGCAATCGGCCCCTCCCGCTCCTCAAGTTCCTCAAGATGGAGGGGTGGCTGAAGATGAGTTTCAAGATTCTATCACTATGTTGGCCCATGCCATGACCAATGTAATCAAATTAGGGGCCCAAGTCCCTTATGCTCCTACTCCGGTCTCAAGGGTGAGGGATTTTACTAGGATGAATCCACCAGAGTTCCATGGGTCTAAAGTGGATGAGGATCCACAAGAATTCATCGATGTGGTGTATAAGGTGTTATCTATTATGGGGGTTAACTTGGAGGAAAAAGTAGAGTTGGCAGCCTACCAACTCAAAAGGGTGGCTCAAATTTGATTCACTCAATAGAAGGCGGAGAAGGAAAGTAATAATATTATTCCTTGGGAAGACTCCAAAATTATATTCCTCAATGGGTTCTTTCCTATTGAGCTAAGAGAGGCTAAGATGATAGAGTTTATGAATCTTAAGCAAGGATCTATGAGTGTGAGGGATTATTCCCTGAAGTTTAACAAGCTCTCCAAGTATGCCCCACAATTTATTACTGAACTAAGATGTAGGATGAATAAATTTGTGTTGGGTGTATCTGACTTGGTCAACGGGGAGTGTCGTACCGCTATGCTAGTAGGAGATATGGATTTGTCTTGGATCATGACATATGCCGAGCACCTAGAGGTGGAAATGCTTAGAAAGAGAAGGGTTAGTGAGTCTAAGAGGGCTCGATTCGAAGGTGGGTTCCAAGGTTCTAGGGGTGGCCGATTTCCTCAAGGCCACAAGTTCTAAGGCCATGGGTCATACAATGCTTCCAACAAGAGGTTCGCCAATGATAGGGTACCTAACCCAAGATTCTAAGGTGGTAATGAAGGAATGAGAAGTCCTTGGTGCCCAAGGTCTTAAATGAATCATAGTGATCCGTGGTTGAGAAATTCTAATGCATGCTTTGATTGTGGTGAGGATGGCCACAGGGTTGTTGATTGTCCTCATGCTCAACCCAAAGGTAGACATGGTCGTCCTCAAGGCCATAGTACTAATACAGGCCAAAGGGGAAGTGGAGATCATCAAAGGGATTCTCCAAGGCATAATAGATTCTATGCTCTTCAAAGGAGACAAGGAGATAATGAGGTACTTGATGTTATTACCGGTATGTTAAAGGTTTTTTATTTTGATGTCTACGCATTAATAGACCCGAGTGCCACTCTTTCTTTCATTACTCCTTTTGTTGCTAAAAAGCTCTATGTGTGTCCCAAAATATTATGTGAACCTTATAAAGTGTCTACCCCCGTTAGTGCATCCATTGATGCTAAAAAAAGTCTTATAGAAATTGTTTTGTGTTCATATTGCATAAAATCTTGTTGTCCAATTTTGTTAAGTTAGATATGGTGGAATCTGATGTCATTCTTGGGATGGACTGGTCGTATGCATATTATGCTTCTATTGATTGTAGAACTAGTAGGGTTAAATTCCAATTCCCTAATGAGCCCGTCCTAGAGTGGGAGAGTAGTAATGTGGCGGTCTAGGGTAGATTCATTTCTTGTCGTAAAGCCCAAAAGTTGATTTCTAAAGGTCATCTCTATCATCTTGTGAGGGTTAGGGATGTGCATTTTTAAGTCCTTTCTATTGAGTCAGTTTCGGTAGTTAGTGAGTTTCTTGATGTCTTTCCTGATGAGCTTCCCGGTGTCCTTTCTGAAAGTGAAATAGATTATGATATAGACCTCCTTCCCGATACTCAATCTATCTCTATTCCCCCTTACCGTATAGCCCCGGTAGAGTTGAAGGATCAGTTAAAAGATTTGTTGGAAAAGGGTTTCGTAAGGCTTAGTAATTCACTTTGGGGTGCACCGGTGTTGTTTGTGATGAAAAAGGACAGATCTCTTAGAATGTGTATTGATTACCTAAAATTTAATAGGGTTACCATAAAGAATAAGTACCCTCTACCAAGGATTGATGACCTCTTTGATCAACATGAAGAGTCTAGTCACTTCTCTAAGATTGATCTTCGTTCTGGTTACCACCAAGTGAAAGTAAGGGAGTGTGATATTCCAAAGATGGATTTTCCAACTAGATATGGGCACTTTGAGTTTCTGGTTATGTCTTTTGGGTTGACTAATGCACTGGCTATATTTATGAATCTTATGAATAGGGTCTTTAAACCCCACCTTGACTTGTTTGTGGTGGTTTTCTTTGATGATATCTTGATTTATTTCCATTGTGAGGAAAAGTATGTGAATCACTTGAGTGTGAGGTTGCAAACCTTGAGGGAGGAGAGGTTTTATGCTAAATATTAAAAATGTAGGTTTTGGTTGAAAAAGGTTGCATTTTTGGGACATATGGTGTCGGGTGATGGTTTTTAGGTGGATCCTAAGAAGACAAAGATGATTAGAAATTGGCTTACACCTTTGACTCCCTCCGATATTAGGAGTTTCTTTGGTTTGGCGGGTTATTACCATAGGTTAGTAAGTGGTCTCTCTTCCATTTCTTCTTCTCTGACAAAATTGACCCAAAAGAAGGAAAAGATTTTTTAGACCGATGAATGTGACAAGAGTTTTCAAACCATGAATGATAAGCTTGTCTCTGCTCCTATTTTGGCCTACTAGAAGGGTTAGAGGGGTTTGTGGTTTATTTTGATGCTTCATAAATTGGTTTGGGGTTTGTGCTAATGCAAAATGGTAAGGTGATAGCATACACCTCTAGGCAACTCACAGTGCATGAGAAGAATTATCCCACCCATGATCTTGAATTGGTGGCCGTGCTGTTTGCTTTGAAAATTTGGAGTCATTACTTGTATGGAATTCATGTTGATGTGTTTATTGATTAAAAGAGTCTTCAATATGTGTTCACCCAAATAGATCTTAATTTGAGAAAAAGAAGGTAGTTAGAGCTCCTTACGAATTATGACATGAGTGTGCATTATCGACACAGCAAAGCTAATGTTGTTGCTGATGCTCTAAGTAGAATGTCCATGGGGAGTTTGACTCATATTGATGATGGTGGCAAGGGGATAAGTAGAGATGTTCATCGGTTGGCTAGGTTTGCGTTTAGATTGAAGAAAGTGGAAAATGGAGATGTAGTGGTGGTTGATGGTTCTAAATCATCCCTGATTGAAGAGGTGAAGGCAAAGCATAATCTTGACCCCGCCTTTCTAGAATTGAAGACTTTGGTGAAGGATGGTAACTTGGAGCTTTTCTCTCAAGCGGGAGATGGTACCCTTACATGCTGAGGTGGATTGTGTTTGCCTAATGTTGATGACTTGAAGAAGTTGATTTTAGATGAGGCCCATAATTCATCCTAATCTATTTACCTCGGTTACACAAAGATGTATAGAGATTTGAGGGAGTTATATTCGTGGGGTGGTATAAAGATGGATATTGCCAAGTTCGTGTCTAGGTGTCACAATTGTCAACAAGTGAAAGCCGAATATCATAGCCAAAGACATAGAGATTCCTACTTGGATGTGGGAAGAGATTAAAATAGATTATGTGGTTAGGTTGCCCAAGACTAGGAAACACTTTGACTTTATTTAGTTTGTAGTTGATAGAATGATAAAGTCAGCTCATTTTCTACTGGTTAAGAACACTTACGGTACCTTAGAGTATTGTAGATTTTATATTCATGAGTTGGTTAGATTACCTGGGGTGAATTTGTCTATCATTTTCGGATCGTGGTCCTCAAGTCACTTCACATTTTTGGAGATCTTTTCAAAGAGGTCTTGGTACCAAGGTTAAGCTTAGCACAACTTTTCATCCTCAAACGGATGGCCAAGCCGAGAGGACTATCCAAACTCTTGAGGATATGCTTAGGGCTTGTGCTTTTGAGTGTAAGGGTAGTTGGGATGAACATCTTTGACTGATCGAAATTGCTTACAACAATAGCTACCACTCTAGCATTGGTATGGCTTCTTTTGAAAATCTTTGTGGTAGGCATTGTAGATCCCCGATAGGGTGGTTTAATATTGGGGAGATGGCTTTGCTAGATCTGGATTTGGTTATGGAAGCTTTGGAGAAAGTGAGGTTGATATGGGAAAGATTGAAAATGGCTCAAAGTATAAAAAAGTCATATTCTAATGTGAGGAGGAGAGATCTTGAGTTTAAGGTTGATAATTGGGTTTACTTGAAGATTTCACCCATTAAAGGTGTAGTTCGATTTGGTAAGAAAGGCAAATTGAGCCCAAGGTTTGTAGGTCCTTATAGAGTGTTGAGGAGGATTAGCAAGGTGGCCTATAAGTTGGAGTTGCCCATTGATATGAATATGGTTCATTCGATCATCCATGTGTCTATTTTGCTGAGATGTGTTAGTGACCCAAGTGCCATAGTGCCTAAAACACCACAAAAATGCCCAAAAATGTTCCTTAGAAATGCTCATATTGTAATTTCCATATATCTCAATATCATGCATGATATCGAAAATCTGACTTCATATTCATGATCAAGGGAACAATTGAGTGGGAAATGGGTATAACCCCGATTTTAGAGCACTTATAGCTAAAAATAATTTTTTGAAAAATTAAATTTCCAGTGACAATCTGCACCTGGGCCGCAAAATGCCAGGGGCGCAGATTAGTGTTATTTTGTGCCTCAAAATTTTGTTTCGGCCTAAGGCATTCGGGTCTTGGGCCCATGCCTAACTATGCATAAAAACACCTTTAACCATTTTTCAACTCTATATCACTCTAGACATTCTCAGAACCCTCTCTAGCACCTAATCAAATATTTCATCAAAAATTCAAGTGTCCCAAGTTCAATTCTAGATCTCAAGAACTCTACTCAAGCTTTAAGTCTCCTACAAGACTTCATCAAGAAAACCCAAGTTTGTGGTATGTGGGTTTTAACCATTGGGTCCTTTCACCATAGTGCCCAACCTTTCTTTTCATGTAAATTGCATGTTTTTCACGACCCAAGCCTAGGGCTTAGATGTGACAAGGCAAATGGGGAACCCAAAGGGACCCCAAATGAGCCTCTTAACATATCATTACACAACATTTGTCATGAAAGCAATTAAATAACATGAAAGATGAGAAATAAGGGCAAAGTGAACAAGGGAAAGCTTATGTATCATAAACATCAAGAACCAAGAGAGTTAAGGCTCAGAGCACAGATACATAACATGTCCAACAACACCTCTACTACATGATAAGAGCGGGGGCTAAGACAAGCTACCAGGCTTACCCTCATAGTCAAACTACACAATAATGAAAGAGAACAGCAATATATAGCATAAGAACATAGACCAACGTCCTCGAAATGGAGGACTCACCAACTAGCTTGAGTGATATCGTACTATCCACTTGGAGGAGGATGATCAAGTGGGACTCCGGTTCCTACATGGTAACATCATATAGGCATAGAGTATGCGTTAGTATGTTTGAATGTACTAAGTATGTAGGATGCAATGAAACAAGTGATAAGCACCATAAACAAAATGCATAGCATAGGTAATGAATAAGCATATCGCAATATAGCATGTATGAATCAATGCTTGAAGTAAAATCATGCTTGTATAGAACATAATACATGTGTAAGGCGAGACCACCATTAGTCAATATCCAAGGCCTACAACCCCCTTGGAGAGGCGAATGAGGTACAAACCCCTCAATATGGTTCATGAGATACTAACCCCCCAACATAGTTATCAAGGTACAAACTCCCCGATCTGATTTCACGGGCCTAACACTTGTCGAGCAAGGCTATCGAGGTACAAGCCCCTCAACATGGTTACCCGGGCCTATAAGCCGCCGAGTGAGGCTATCGAGGTAGAAACCCGTCAACATGGTTACCCAGGCGTACAACCCCCGAGTGAGGCTTGGTTAATTCCCAACGCTATATAAAAGAATATCATATGCAAGTCACTTCACATTTTTGGAGATCTTTTCAAAGAGGTCTTGGTACCAAGGTTAAGCTTAGCACAACTTTTCATACCAACGCTATATAAAAGAATATCATATGCATACATTTCTTTCATCATCATATAGTCATTCAACTCATAAGACATGCATTAGACCTTTAATTACTCAAGAAACCATACCCGAATATTTTATCAAACACTTGGTGGGTGTGTAGTGCTAGTGTAACACCATGCAATTCATGGATGAAATCATTCGAAGAAATCCAATGTAAAACCATCAATCAATACTTCGTAACACCCTCAAGCAATATACATCAAAAAACTTCATCAAATATCACAATAAATCTTAGATTCATAGCTCAAAATGTGGTAAAAGAGTCACAACTTTGTGAAGCTTTAACATAGTTCATAGACAAGTTCATTCTAGAAAACCCATATGTAAAATCAACATAGAAACATATATATTAGGTAAAACGAAAGCTTGGGCACCATGGGTGAAAGGACCCAACTGTTGAAACCCACATACCTTGGCTTTGGAGAAACAATGAAGAAGATTGAAAATGGAGACTTGGGACTTGATTTTGGAGTGAAATATTTGGCTTTATGTTTGAGTGAGTATTGGGAAATGTTTTGAATGATATGAGAGTGAAATATTTCTACGATAGGTATTTTCACATATGGGAACACTTAGGCCCAAGACATAAAAAACTTGGACTGAAGTCAAAAACTGGCAACAAAAATGCACTACAGCGTGCCCTTCCCACGTTGTACTAGGGGCTTGAAAAGCTCTCTAGAATTTGACATTTTGGAATTTCAAATTTTGATATGGTGGCTCGAAAATTGGGTTTAGACCCATTTTTCACTCAATTTGACCCCCTGATCAAGAATATGAAGTTGGAGTTTCATAATAACGCACAAATTTTTAGATATATAGACATTACGATTATGGCCACTTCCGAGGCATATTTTTGGGCACTTTTTAGGGTCATTTCAATATCTCTCCCTCGGGAAAATTTGTCCCGAATGTCAAAAAAGCGTATATGAGAGATGTAAAAAAGATAATTTCATCCAACATAATGATGCAACAATGCACTTTAAACATAATTTCAAAAGTTTCAACATAAGTGTAAAAATCATCATGAACATGGCAACTTAAATATGAATGCATATGAATGACTAGTGGCTGAAACATAACATATGAAATTACATAGGGGACTTTGAATTAGTACCTTAGGCTGGAGTAGAATGAAAGAGATAAGGATATTGCTTTTGCATGTCTGCTTTGACCTCCCATGGATCACTTTCGACTTTTCGGTTCCTCCAAAAGACCTTAACGGAAGTCATCTCTTTGTTCCTTAACCTCTTGACTTGCCTATCCAAGATCTCTACAAGAATCTCCTCATAAGTTAAGTTATCCAAATAACACCCACAACATCCAAAGGAATAATAGCATTCAGAACACCCATTTATTTCCTCAACATGGACATATGGAATACCAGATGAACCAAATTCATTTCACTAGGCAATTTTAACTCATAAGCTACCTGCCAACCATCCTCATCACCTCATAAAGACCAACATATCTTTGACTCAAGTTACCCTTTACCAAAATAAACCATACCCTTCATGGGTGAAACCTTTAGATAGACCCAATCACCAACTCTAAAATCATGGTCTCTCCTTCTCACATCGGCATAGGAGTTTTGATGACTTTGGGCAGTTTTCAACCTTTCCCTAATCATTTAAACCTTATCAAGAGCCTCTATAACCAGATCCGATTCTAATAAAGCCACCTCTCTAACCTCAAACCACCCAACTAGTGATCTAGAACGCCTATCATAGAGGTCCTCAAAAGGAGTCATACCAATGTTAGAATGATAGCTATTATTATAAGCAAACTCAATCAATAGGAAATGATTATCCCAACTACCCCACAACTCTAATACACATACCCTAACCATATCGTCAAGTGTTTGAATAGTTCTTTCGGCTTGGCCATCCATTTGAGGGTGGAAAGTTGTACTAAGCTTAACCTTTGTACCAAGATCCCTTTGGAAAGACCTCCAAAAATGTGTAGTAAATTGAGAACCACGATCTAATATGATTAATAAAGGAACCCCAAGCAAACCTTACCAATTCTTGAATGGACAACCTAGCATAATTTTTAGCCCCATATGTAGTCTTAACTCATAGAAAAGGAGCCAATTTCATCATCCTATCAACCACAACCCAAATAGAATTAAAACCCTTTCTACTCTTAGGCAACTTAACCACAAAATCCATACTAATCTCTTCCTACTTCCAAGTAGGAACCTCTATATCTTGGGTTACGCCACCCGGCCTTTGATGCTCGGCTTTGACTTGTTGGCAACTATGACAACTGTAAATAAATTTGGCAATGTCCCTCTTCATACCTCCCCATTAAAACACATCCCTCAAATCTCTATACATTTTGGTAGAACTGGGGTGAATAGAATAGGAAGAATTATGAGCCTCATCAAAAATCCTCTTTCTCAAGCCATCAACAAAAGGTACATATAACCTACCTGGATACCTAAGGACACTATCTCCCCTTTGGGAGAAAATCTCCACCTTCCCATCACTAACCAAGGAATTCAATTCTAACAAAGACGGATCAAGGTCTTGCTTTGCTTTTACCTCATCAACCAAAGATGATTTTGAACCATCAGTAACAATAACCCCATCATTATCAACCTCTTCCAACCTAACCCCCAATCTAGCCAACCGATGGACCTCGCTAGCCACCTCCTTGCCACTACCATCAACATGACCTAGGCTACCCATAAAGACCCTGCTCAAAGCATTGGCCATAGAATCATCCTTATCGGGATGATAATGCACACTCATATCATTATCATTAAGAAGTTCTAACCACCGTATTTGCCTCAAGTTGACATTTTTGAGTGAACAATATTAGAGACTCTCATGATCGATAAACACATCAACATGTACTCCATACAAATCATGACACCAAATTTTTGATGTAAACACCACGGCGGCTAATTTAATATCATGAGTAAGATAGTTATTTTCATGCACTTTGACTTGCCTAGAAGCATAGGCTATGACCTTACATTTTTGTGTAAAACCAAACCCAAACCAACCCTTGATGCATCACAATACACAACAAACCCTTCCAGCCTTTCCGATATAGGCAATATTTTAGCGGACACAAGTCTATCTTTCAATATTTGGAAACTCTTTTCACACTCATTGGTCCACACAAACATAGCCTTCTTTTGAGTAAATTTAATCATGGGAGAAGCAATAGAAGAGAACCCATTCACAAACCCTTGATAGTAACCTGCTAAGCCTAAGAAGCTCCTGCGATTCGACGGGGTCAATGGTCCAGGCCAATTTCTAATCACATCCATCTTATGAGGATCCACCTTTATACCATCCCTTGACACCACAGGACCTAGAAAGGCAACCTCCTTCAAGAAAAATCCATACTTTTCATACTTAGCATACAACTTCTCCCCTCAATCTTTGGAGAACTACCCTCCAATAACCTATATGCTCCTCCTTACTATGAGAATAGATCAAAATATCATCAATAAAAATCAAATACATGAATCAAGGCAAGGTTTAAAGACCTATGCATAAGATCCATGAAGATAGTCGGTGCAATGGTCAACCCAAAAGACATCACAACAAACTCATAATGCTCATACCTTGTCCAAAACATCATCTTAGGAATATCACACTGCCTCACCTTCAATTGGTCATAACTAGACAGAAGATCAATCTTAGAGAAGTAACTAGACCCTTGTAATTGGTCAAATGAATCATCAATCCTTGGAAGAGGATGCTTATTCTTTATGGTAACCCTATTAAGTTGTTGGTAGTCAATACACATTCTAAGGGACCCATCCTTCTTCTTCAAAATCAACATTGGTGCACCCCATGGTGATTGGCCAGGACTAATAAAACCCTTCTCTGACAAATCCCTCAATTGCTCCTTCAACTACTTCAACTCTGTTGGAGCCATACGGTAAGGGGAATGGAAATAGGTTGAGTATCAGGACAGAGATCTATACCAAAATCTATATCCCTTTCGGGAGGGACACCAGGAAGGATATTTGGGAAGACATCTAGGAACTCATTTAAAATCAGAATAAAGCCTGTAGAAGGAAATTTGGACTTCACATCTCTAACCCTCACAACATGGTAAATATACCACTTAGAGATTAACTTATGGGCTTTAATGCAAGAGATGAATCTACCATTGACCACCATATCTTGACACTTCCACTCAAGAACGGGTTCATTTGGGAATTAAAACTTGACCCCACATGTTCTATAATCAATAGAGGCATAGTATGTATGCAACTAATCCATCCCAAGTAAGACATCAAAATTAATCATATCCAACTCAGCAATATCACAAGGCAATATTTTATGCAAGATGCAAATGGGACAATTTCTATAGACCTTTGTAGAAACAAATAGATGCACTAATAGGAGTAGACACCTCATAAGACCCACACAATAATTCAGACTCAACATGGAACTTTTTGGCAAAAAAAGGGGTAACAAAAGAAAAAGCGACACCCGAACCAATCAATGCATACATATGAAAATCAAAGACTTTTAACATACCGTTGACAACATCAAGAACCTTCTCAACCCCTTGCTTCCCTTGAAGTGCATAGAACTGATTGTACCTTGGGGCACCACTTTGTTGACCACCTATCCCCAGAGGAACCGCATTTGCACCTTTTGGATGAACCTCCTTACCCTTGTTGCAATTAAAGAGGGAAATCTACCACCTTATTCCAAACATTTCCACAACCATTACAAGAATTAGTATCCCTCAAGCATGGGCCACTATGACCCCTACCATATTTTGGACACCGACCATAATGAACAACACCCCAAAAAATTTTAGCCCTTGGAAATTCTTTTGCAAACCCTCTATTACTAGCTTGGCATGGCCCTTTGCCTTGATGGAATCGGCCACCCTTCCTAGTTTCGAACGTTCCACCAAAAAGGGCCCTCTTGGCCTCATTACCCCTCCTCTTCCTTAATTTCTCCTCCTCTATTTGTTCAACATAAGTCATCAAATGAGAAAAGTCCATGACACAAATCAACAAAGCGGACCGATATTCCTTACTAACCAAGTCAGAGACACCCATCACAAACTTGGTCATCCTAGACCCTGGATCGGCCACCAATTGATGACCATATTAAGATAGTTGATTGGACTTAACGGCATACTCTGTCACACTCATAGAACATTGTTTACTTGAGTTTAAGGTTGAAGATTGGGTTTTCTTGAAGATCTCACCCATGAATGGTGTATTCCAATTTGGTAAGAAGGGTAAATTGAGCCCAAGGTTTGCGGGTCGTTATAGAGTGTTTTGAGGAGGATTGGTAAGGTGGCCTATGAGTTGGAGTTTCCCATTCATATGAATATGGTTCATCCGATTTTCCATGTGTCTATGTTGAAGAGATGTGTTGGTGACCCATGTGCCATAGTGCTTGAAACCCCTAAAATGCCCGCAAATGTGCCTCAAAAATGCCCATAATTGTAATTTTGTATATCACAATATCTGTGCATGATATCAAATATCTGACTTCATATTTGTGATCAAGGGGAAAAATTGAGTGAGAAATGGGTAAAACCTCGATTTTAAAGCATCCATAGTGAAAATAATATTTGAAAAAATTGAATTTCTAGTGACTATCTCGACGCGCCAGCAGCGCAGATTAGTGTTATTTTGTGCCTCAAATTTTTGTTTCAGCCTAAGGCATTGGGGTCTTGGGCCCATGCCCACATATGCATAAAAACACCTATACTTAGCCATTTTCAACTCTATATCACTCACGACATTCTCAAAACCCTCTATAACACTTCACCAAATATTTCATACAAAATTCAAGTATCCCAAGCTCAATTCCACATCTTAAAGAACTCTACTCAAGCTTCAAATCTCCTTCAAGACTTCATCAATAAAACCCAAGTTTGTGGTATGTGGGTTCCAACCATTGGGTCCTTTCACACATGGTGTCCAACCTTCTTTTTCATATAAATTGCATATTTGTCACGACCTAAGCCTAGGGCCTAGATGTGATAAGACTAATGCGGAACCCGAAAGGACCTCAAACAAGCCTTTGATGATTATAGATCATTGGTCGCAGAAGCAATTAGATGACATAAAAATTAGAAATAAGGGAAAAGGGACTAAGGGAAAGCTTGCATATCATAAACTTCAAGAAAAAAGAGAGTCAAGGTTCATAGCATAGATACATAACATTTCATACAATACCTCTACTACATAGATAAGAGCAGGGGCCAAGACAAGCGACCAGGTTCACCCTGATAGTCAAGGTATACAATGCAGAAAGGGAGTAGCAATACATAACATAAGAATATAGACCAATGTCCCCAAAATAGAGGACTCACCAACTAGCTTGAGTAATATTGTACTAGCCCATACAGGAGGAGGATCAAGTGGGACTCCAGTTCCAACATGGTAACATCATGTAGGCATAGAGTATGCATTAGTATGTTTTAATGTTCTAAGTATGTAGGATGCAATGCAACAAGTGATAAGCACCATAAACAAAATGCATAGCATAGGCAATGAATAAGCATATAACAATATGGTATGAATGAATGCTTAAAGCAAAATCATTCTTATATAGAACATAATACATATGTAACAAAAGACTAGTATTAGTGAATATCCAAGGCCTATGAGCTCCTTGGAGAGACGAATAAGGTACAAACATCTCGATATAATTGATGAGGTACTAGCCCCAACCTGTTTATCAAGGTACAAACCTCTCGATTAAGTTGCATGAGCCTAACACCTCCCCAACGAGGCGAGTAAGGTACAAACCCCTCAACATGGTTACCCGAGCCTACAACCCCCCGAGTGAGGCTATTGAGGTACAAACCCCTCAATATGGTTACCCGAGCCTACATTCCACCAAGTGAGGTTTGGTCAATTTCCAACACTACATAGAAGAATATCATATGCATATATTTCTTTCATCATCATATAGTCATCCAACTCATAAGACATGCATTGGGCCTTTAGTTACTCAAAACATCATACTCGAATATTTTATGAAACACTTGGAGGGTGTGTAGTACTAGCGTAAAACCATGTAATTTATGGATTATATCATGCAAGGAAATCCAATGTAAAACCATCACTCAAAAAACTTGGTAACACCCTCAAGCAATATACATCAAGACTCTTCATCAAATATCAGAATAGATCTTAGATTCATAGTCCAAAACACTGTTAAATAGTCATAACTTCATAAAGCTTTAACATAGTTCATAGACAAGTTCATTCTAGAAAATCCATATGTAAAATCAACTTAGAAGTATGTATTTTAGGTAAAATGGAAGCTTTGGCACCAAGGGTGAAAGGATCCAATGGTTAAAAACCACATACCTTGACTTTGGAGAATCCTTGACAAAGAATGGAAATGGAGACTTGAAGCTTGAGTAAAATCCTTAATATCTGGAAGAGGTTTTAGGACTTGATTTTGGAGTGAAATATTTGGCTATGTTTTTGAGTGAGTATTGGGAAATGTCTTGAATTATATGAGGGTGAAATATGGCTATGTATAGGTATTTTCCTGTATGGGAACACTTAGGCCCAAGACTTAAAAGTCTTGGACCGAAGTCAAAAACTGGCAATAAAAGTGCTTTGTCGCGCGCCTTTGGCGCAACTTGGAATTCGACATTTTGGAATTTCAAATTTTGATACGGTTGTTCTAAAATAGGGGTTAGACCCACTTCCTACTCAATTTGACCCCCAAATCAAGAATATGAAGTCAAATTTTTGAAATAAAGGACGAATTTTTAGATATATAGAAATTACGATTTTGGACACTTTTGAGATATATTTTCGGGCACTTTTTTGTGTCGTTTTATTTTCAAGTTGAATTACCAAGGGGTATCTCTTATTATGAATTTGGATTTGTAAGTATATTGCGGTTTCATGATATATTGACTTTTTATGCATGTATTGAGCTATGAATCTATAAACTATTATGAGATTTTATGAGGGGTTTTAAAGTATCATTCATGAGGGTTTTACTATGTATTAGTGGATTGATTTACATTGAGTTTTCTCACATAACTTAAGTCTTGAATTTCATGATTTTGAACTAGCATTACACTACCTCCCAAGTGTTTGATAAAATGTCTTGACATGAATTCTTGGTTTATGACATGGTTTACAAGCTAACTGACTCTATGATGATAAAAGAATTGTATATATGCATTAAATTCTTGAAAATTATCTATAGTGTTGCAAGTTGACCACACCTTGTTGAGGGAGTGTTATGTCTCAACCACTTTGACGAGGGGGGCTATGCCCATCTAAAATATTGAGGGTTATATACCTTGACAACTTTCATGGGAGGTACGATGCCCATCTACCATGTTGAGGGGTAATTACCTTGACCACTATGATGGGGGTTGACATACCCATCTACTATGTTGAGGGTTATATACCTTGGTCACTATGATGGGGGTGACCTGATTTAGATTCCAAGTAATAGATTGCTTGGTCTATCATGGTTTTGGTCTCTTCCAGCATATGTACTCTATATTTGCAAAGCTATATGATTTATAAGAATGTTTTACTTCAAGCATTGATCATGCATTTCATATTGTTATCATACTTATCCATTGCCTATGCCTATGTTGCCTATGTCTTGTTTCATTGCATCCTACATACTTAGTACATTCAAATGTACTAACAGATATTCTATGCCTACATGATATTACCATGTAGGAATCGGAGCACCTCACGATTATCTTCCATGTGGATAGTTTGACATCTTGAATATAAGCTTTGGTGAGTCCTCAAGTTCGGGTATACTAGCTATGCTACTCTTGCTTTTGTTATCTCTTTATGTTGAAAATTTTATACTACAAGGGTGAGCCCGAAAAGTATCTTGGCCTCTGCTCCAATCTATGTTTAGGGGTGTTATTGGAACATTATGATGTATTAATTCTATAAGCTTGACTCTCCATGTTTCTATAATATCAAAGACTTCCCTTAGTCCTATTTTTTCTTTTTATTATCTCTTGTTGATATTTTTATGCTTCTGGGACCAAGGATATGTGTATGATATGCTAAGAGGCTTGTTTGGGGTCCCTTTGGGTTACCATTCGCAGTGTCACATCTAGGTGCTAGGCTTGGATTGTGACAAACATGGTATCAGAGCACTAGGTTGTTAATGTTCCATGGAATCCAACACACCACATCGATTAGAGTCTTATTCATAGTTGTGAAGTACACCACAACTATAAGTAGAAGGCTATGAGGTATATTAGGAAATGTTTCCCTTCTACATGATCATTGTCATGCTATAGAAGTTAAAGTAACATTTTCCCCTAACAAATATTATTTGCTATTCTAGATTATGTTGATCCCAAGAGGAAGAAGAGCTCATACACTCGAGGAAAAACCAGCTCCATCCGCTCCTCAAGATAGGGGAGTGGCTCATGAAGAGTTTCGGGATGCCATTACCATGTTGGCTCATTCTTTGGCAAATTAAATCAACCAAGGGCCCTAATCCCCTCATGCTCCTACTCCGGCATCAAGGGTAAGGGATTTTACTAGAATGAACCCAAATTCCATGGGTCTAAAGTGGATGAGGATCTTGACGATTTCATAGATTAGGTGTATAAGGTGTTGTCCATTATGGGGGTTAGATTGGAGGAAAATGTGGAGTTGGCAGCCTACCAACTCAAAGGGGTGGCTCAAATTTGGTTCACCTAATTGAAGATGGAGAAGGGGAATGATAATGTCATCCTTTGTGAAAAGTTCAAGGCGGCATTTCTCAACCAGTTCTTTCCCATAGAGCTAATGGAGGAAAAAATGATGGAATTTATGAACCTCAAGCAACTTTCCATGAGTGTGAGGGAGTATGCCCTTAAGTTCAACAAACTCTCCAAATATGCCCCACAATTATTTGCCGAGCTGAGGTGTATGATGAATAAATTTGTGCTGGGTATATTTGACTTGGTGAATGAGGAGTGCCGAACTGCTATGTTGGTAACTGATATGGACTTGTCTTGCCTCATGACTTATGCCAAACAACTATAGGGGGAGAAACTTAGGAAAATAAGAAGTGGTGAGGCCATGAGGGCTAGTTTTGAATATAGATTCCAAAGTCCCAAGGGTGGCCAATTTTCTCAAGGCCAAAGGTCTTCTAATGCTCCTAATAGAAGGTTTGATAATGATAACCTAAGGGTCCAAGATGGTAGTGGTGTGGTGCCTAACCCTATGTGCCCAAGATGTGGCAGAGGCCATAATAGCCCATGTTTGAAGAACATTAATACTTGCTATGGTTGTGGTGAAGTGGGTCAAAGGAGATTGATTTTCCTCATAATCAAAATAAGAGTAGTGATTGTCATCAACAAGGCTATGGTACACATGTGGGTCTGATGGGAAGAGGAGGCTAACAAGAGGGTGATCCAAGGCATAATCAATTCTATTCTCTTCAAGGGACATAAGGGGAGGATGAGATGCCCTATGTCGTCACCAGTATATTAAAGATTTTTTATTTGGATGTGTATGCTTTGATAGACCTGGGTGCCAGTCTTTCTTTTGTTACTCATTTTGTTGCCAAAAAACTTTATATTAGACCCGAATTATTGTGTGAACCTTATGAGGTGTCTACTGCCATTGGTGCATCCATTGTAGGTAGAAGAGTCTATAGAAATTGGCCCATTTTCATTTTGTATGGAATCTTGATTTGTGATTTTGTTGAATTAGATATGGTGGATTTTGATATCATTTTTGGGATGGATTGGTTGCATGCAGATTATGCTTCTATTGATTGTAGAACCCGTAGTGTCACATTACAATTCCTTAATGAGCTCATCCTTAAGTGAGAAAATTGTAATGTGGTGGTTAAGGGTAGATTCATTTCTTGTATTAAAGCCTAAAAGTTGATTTCTAAAGGTTGTCTTTATCATGTTGTGACGGTTAAGGATGTTGAGTCCAAAGTCCTTTCTATATAGTCAGTTCCAGTTGTTAATGAGTTCATTGATATCTTTCTCGATGAGCTTCCTGGTGTTTCTCCCAAAAGGAAAATAAAGTTTGGTATAAACCTCATTTCCGATACTCAACCCATTTTTATTCCCCTTATCATATGGCCCCGATGAATTTGAAGGAGTTTTTTTTTTGTTATGGGGAATAGACCTATGCTAAGGGTCCCCACCCCTTTGAATGGTCAGGGATTGAGCCGCACACCCCAAGCCTTATCGTATAATCAAAAAACCAAAAAAAGGTACACGGAGGGGGGCATATACCATACCTCCGAGTCTATGATGGTATATAGGGTCATTATCCTACTAAGGAAGATGAAATCTATCCCCATATCTAGAGAAGGCAAACAAAGAAAGAAAGCCTATGAGAGGAATCCTCTCAATACATTATTTCTAGGAGAGCATTAAATGAGGGAGACTCTCCCTTTACATTTAAGAAATTAATAACTAAGTACATCCAGAAGCTCAAGGTGGTTGCTTTACTCTCTTCAATTTCCTTCTTCTGAAATTAATCTGAACTATTTTATCTATCAAGTATGCACCCCTTATCTTTGTAGGAAGCTGCTGGTATATGTAGAAATCCTGAGTCTCATCTAGTTCGTGACTCCTTTTGGAGAGAAGATCAACCATGTTATTTGTTTCTCTGTAAGTGTGGTAGCAATGATAACTCCGTAGCTTA
Source organism: Solanum virginianum (assembly GCA_000787875.1). Lineage (NCBI taxonomy): Eukaryota > Viridiplantae > Streptophyta > Magnoliopsida > Solanales > Solanaceae > Solanum > Solanum virginianum. The sequence goes on along the minus strand of DF360909.1, from coordinate 58,411 downwards.
GAAAGTTGTTCTTTAAGATCATAAATAAATTGATAAAGACTCCAAGGCACCTTAGTATTAGAATTGATCCAATTAACCAATAACTGTGAATAATCTTCTAGTATAATCGATTTGAACCCATGATTAATGCACCAGTGAATACCATATATTGCAGCTTGAATCTCACCTTGGTTGTTAGCGCCAAAGCCCAAAGGAATGGCCAAGGCATACAACATTGATCCCTGCTAATCCCTTAGAATTCCTCCCCCACCTATCCTGTCTGGGTTGTTTAATGCACTCCCATTAGTGTTCAGCATTAGAAAATCATTTGTAGGGTGTTCCCAGATTACTCTAGCAATTCTTATTTAGTGTGAAGGACTCTCAGTCATAGAAATCAATTCCTTCCAGTTACCAAGCCATGAGAAATATGGGAAAGTAGTGATGAGAAGGTAAGAAATGTCTCTAAAAATAGGAATTTAACCATTGTTAGATTAGATTTCTTGCCCCATATTTAGCTGCACAACTGTTTATCCACAAGTTCAAACATATGAAGAGAGTTAGTGACTGCATCAAAACCTTTTGAGGTTCACTTATGGTTCTTTTTTTCCACCAAAAAACTAGCAAGTTGTTCAAAGAATTATGGTTATCGGCAGTACCAAAAAGGTTGGAAAAGTATTGCCAGATGTGCTTTGCGAACCCTGCTGTCACAAAAATATGATTTATATTATCCATTCAAACTATTGTGCAGCAACCACAATCAAGAGGTTCAATATCAAGGGTAGCTAATGTATCATTGGTGGGTAACCTCAATCTTAAAGCCTTCCATAGTAGAAAAGAGGTTTTAAAAGGAATGTTTTAACCCCATAGATAAGCATCCACGTTATTTTTATCTCTTTTCTTTTGAACATTCTCCCGGGCAGATGCCATTGAAAATCTACCACTCTCTGTTAATCTCCATATTGCTTCATCAGGAGTACCAGGTAAATAGTGAACTTTAATTTGCAAAATTTGAGGGATTAGTAGAGCTGGAGCATGTTGTCTGAGCATAGCTTCATTCCATTGTCCATCAACAAGGAAATGATTCACTGTGGTATTATTAAGCGTATAAGTGTCAGAAGTCTGGTTAGCCAATGGACCAATGCCTAACCAATCATCCCAACAAAAGGAACATGTACCAGAATGCAACCTCCATGTTATATGGCTCTCAACAATCTCTTTGTTTTTTACTAAGTACTTCCATATCAAAGACTATCCATTAGCCCATTTCTAAGCTACTGTGTTAGCTCCTTGACAATACTTGGCCCTTAAAAATTGACTCCACAGAGATTTATAAGATCTAAACCTCCACTATTGTTTGTATTGAAATGAAGAACAAATATCAGTTAAGTGTTTCACCCAATACGTCCTTCATTTTGTGGGTATCCAAGTGTTTCCCAAGAAGCCCAATGATACTCTTACTAGTCTAGATCCCATCCCCAGAAAAAATCAGTTGTCACTTTCTTAATGTACTTGATGGTTATTTTGGGAGGGGAAATAGCTGAAAGAGTGTGAATAGGAATTAAGAGCAAAAAATGTTTGATTAAAGTAGTTCTGCCACCAACACTTAAGATTCTTGTGTCACGACCCAAGGCTAGGGCCTAGATGTGACACAGTGAATGAGAAGCCCAAAGGAAACCTAAACAAGCCTCTTAGCATATTGTTTATGCATCTTTGGTTTCGCAGAAATAATAAAATATAAATAAGTACATAACAAATAATTTCTAAGGGAAGCGAGGCTTTGGACTCATGCTATGGGGATGCTATAGGGAAGAAGATAAACATGAATCACATAGCAAATAAACATGAATCACATGCTTTAGGGACTTGGGACTTTCATCACTTTCCGCCATAATCAATAGCATCAAATACAATCACATTAGGGATAGGGTCTAAGGGATAAGTCTTCATAAAATCTCAACATCAAATTATAGGTATATAGCTTAGTATCCAACAACACCTATAAGCATGAATAGGATAGGGGCCAAGACATGTACAAGGCTCACCCACAAACAAGAAAGTAAAGTGGAATAAAGTCTCATCATAAGTAAGATAGAAACCAGGTATCATCCCTGAACGAGATGACTCATCAACTCTCTTCTTTCAATGATCCAAAGTTAACCCCATAGAGGATATCGATGAGCGCTGGTCCCTACACGATGAAATCATGTAGGTATATAGTATGCATTAGTACTTTGAATGTGCTAAGTATGTGGGATGCAATGCAACAAGGGAAGCAATCCAGAGTAATCAAAAAGCATAAACCTAATCAATGATGTAAGCTCAATATGCCATGCATGATTAATGCTTAAGGTAAAACATACTTGGAGGTAATCATACTTATATAAATCAGAAAAGGCATAATAAAGTGGCATAAGTAGCTCGTCCATATACCTTGTACTAGAGGGTGAAGAATATTGCATAGGTTATAGTAATAAAGACCTATCATAAATTATCATAAGAGAATATCTTTGGGACATGAGGTGGGGACATAAGCATATATAAGGAAAACCATGGATCTAGAATGACATATACCATTGGGGAGTTCATAAAAGAAAGTGAGAAATACAAGGTGTCATATATAACTAAAGTATTAATATTCTTGGGTGAAAAATACATCACTTTCCATTAATTACTATTTTATTATGCAAGGAACATTGACAATCATAATGGAGAACACCTTACATACTTGTAGAAATTATCATGTACCTTTAGGGGAGAATACCATTTGAATTTGTGAAACAAAGAATCATAGGAAATTTAAATCACCTTTGGACATAACATAAAGGAACTGTTTAATCATGATAAGAGGGACAACTTAGAACAATTAGGAGAACTTAAACATGTGTGAGAGCAACCTTTAACTGACATAAACCATATAAGCTAAGCCATGAAGTCCTAATGTTTTACCTACACCAGACAAAAGGGGGAAATCACTTGCCAAGGAGACCTTCTAAGATGCCTAAGTGTATCCACCAAGGTCCTCTCGATCCTAAGTAAACTCTAAAAAAATAATCATAGGGAGGAATCATAAAATCCTTTAGTGGAGATGTGACACCTCATAGCTCTACCCTTTTATGTATCAATGTTTCAATGCTCACTTGGTTAGTTTGGGGGTGTATTAGGTTCATAGGAGACTCCTAGTACCTACACGAGTTCAAGAGTTCCCTAAGAGTTGAGTTTTGGGTGATGGCTCGAGCAAGTGTCAACTTTAAACAAGTTTAACTTTTATCACATTTGCAACTGGATAGCACATGGTATGTCTAATGAAATCCCTTTTACTTATCTTCACAACAATCTTGGTTTCACCTCATTCTGATGACGGATGAAGGAGTTATGATCATTTTCGTGAGACCCTCTTGTGCAGTGGTATCAAACAGGCAGCTTGACGACTAGTGTAGCCTTTGATGGGCCGTTTAGGGTAGCTGGCATAGGAAAAGGCAATCTTTGGCACTAAGAAAGGTGACATGGCCAGTGGCAATGGCTGTGTGGCTTGTCACTGACCGTGTGGTTGGTCACAAGGTGTGTCAAGGGAAACTTATGGGACTTGGGGAAAATTTGGTTAAGGGTGTTGCCGCAGACACCCTTGACGGGACGTGTGAAGGGTGATGGGCTCATATGTCCTGGGCGTGAGGTGGTCTGGTCTCATTTTTGTAACTAATTTTGGTGCAATGGACTAATAAATGGACCATAAAGCATCACACGGCCCGTGAGGTGGTCCGTCAAAGTGAGGAAACGTCAATTTTTCCAATATTTCCTAACTTCCAATTTTTTTAAGGCACTTCACATGGTGCCACACGACCAGTCAATCCTCCAATGAGGTAACACTTTGCCAATTTTTCCATTCATTCACTAATGATATTTTGGTAAATGCTAATTATCCTAATGACTCTTTCTGACTTCGTAGGCTATCTTAACCTTTATAGAAGACCTAAACCCTATTCCTAAGGACCCAATTTCACTACTCTCATCTCCATTACGCTCCCAAATCCTCTCAAGAGCCTCCATCAATCCCCAATTCAATTTCAAGGAAACCCAAGAACAAGATTGGATTCTAAGATCATTTCCAAGCAACTCTACACCTAAGGTATGTTGGTTTCAACTATTGGGTCCTTCCATCCATGGTGCCCAAACCTCCTTTTTAGTCAATTTAAATGATGTAAATTTGATGTAACAAATTAGTTTACTAGTATGACCATTTCTATGAACTACGTTAAAGCTATGTAAAGTTGTGAATATTTTGCTATATTATGAGCTATAACTCTTGGATCTATTGTAAGATTTGATGAGGGGTTTTGATGTATATTTCTTGGGGGTATTGCAAGGTGTGTGAATATTTTGCTATAGTATGAGCTATAACTCTTGGATCTATTGTAAGATTTGATGAGGGGTTTTGATGTATATTTCTTGGGGGTATTGCAAGGTGTTGATTGATGGTTTAACAATGGATTTTCTTGCATGATTTCATCTATAAATTCCATGGTCTTATGCTACCCTAATTGAGAACTATGTTTAAAATTTATTCATTATTTTGAAACTGAGGTTGAGGTCAAACTAAGCATGTTAAACACCAATGATCCTTGAGCATATTTTACTATGTCTGCATGAATATGAGTTTTGAGTATAAATAATGATTTGAGAAAGAGCTTTGATTATATGTAAATGTTTTTAAGCATATTTTTAAAGGAAAGCACTTGATGTTTTGAGGAAATATTCTGATGATAATGTAAATGCATTTTCAAAATATATTTATTAATGAAAGATGATGATGATATTTGAGAAAAGTTTTAAAGTAAATGTTTTGGGAGTTATATTAAGCACTGAATTGGGATAAGAGGAAATATATCATAACTACATTGCCTGTGTAGGATTGTTGTTCAATAATTCTGGCAACTCCTATCCCAAAACACTGGATGGAGCTGATACATCATAATCACATAAGGTTGAGGGTGACACCGTACCTTGGCAAGTAATGGACGAGTGAGCAATGCCGTCTTGTTCATTGTATACCATCAAAGAGGGTGGTGGGATGTCTGTCTGTTAGAGAAACTCCCAAAATTGCATAACATATTTAACAGAGTTGCATACTAGAATACCTTTTGAGGTGTATTACTTTAATATAAAATTTGAATGATTTTGCGTGAGTTGCATACTATTGAATTATTTCCAAAGCATGACATGATTCATACACTTTCATGTCTTACTGAGTTAAGTTGAGTTCATTTTGAGTTGTGTTTATTGATTTGATTATGTCCTTTCCCTTCCAGTTATTTTACATACCAGTATATTCCATATACTGATACCCGTTTAGGCCTATATCATTTCATGGTGCAAAGGCAGGATATTGGAGGACTTTAGTAGACGCAAAGTAGAAGTTCAGATTTGCGATTCCAGAGATAGTGAGCATTCTTTACCTTCAGAGGAGGCCTTCTACTTTCACTAGTAATTTATTTTCCTTGAGTTAGGTAGCCATGGCCTATCATGTTACCATCTATATGTTAGAGGTAGAGGCTTCATAGACAGTAAGTAGAGGTTGATGACTATCATTATTTTTCTAAACTTTGTTCACTAAAAACATTTATCTATGAGAAGCTTTAGTCACCTGCTCTATTTTTTGATTTCTATTTGACTAGTCTTCTAATGTTGATCCTGAGGTGATGATGAGTCCATGTGATTCGGTCGGTGACTAGCAATAGTCTCTGAGTGCTCGCCACGCTACTGGTACCCTGTTAGGATGTGACAAAGCCCCTATTATTTTGTACGATCTTAATGGAGCTCAAAAATTTTGTTCCAAAATGTTTTTAACAAAGGTGATGCCCCATGGTAGCCTACACGGTCCGTATGGGGCTCTGCAGACCATATGGAGCTTCCATGAAGTAGCCCTTGGTTTATGGAGAAGTATTAGCCCTTAAAAGTAGAGTTTTAAACTAACACACACCATACTTGGACCCCTTACGGTCTGTGTGATGCTTCACGAATCATGTGGTGGGTCGTATGGTGGCCTTGGCTTGAAATACCATAATTTGGGACCATATGTAGTACCACGACCAAGTACACAAACAGTATGTAGTGGCAAGCTCGTGTGTTAATCCATATGGGCTATAGAGTGAAACAACTTCTATGTGTTGGATCACCTTCTCAGAACTTTGTTGTGAAGAATTTTCTACGTAAAGTGGCATAGAGGACCATACGGTCTGTGTAGAGTTGTATAGGCCGTGAAGTCAGCTGTGTGAATCCCTTCGTTGAATTTTTGTAAGTATGAAATCTTCAAGTTCAATCTAAGTTCACTTTTAAGCCCTCAATGCAATCTTATTTATGTTCTTTAAGGCCATCATGGGTCTTCTACATCAAGCCAAGTTCAAAGGAATTCCATTGGCTAACCTTTTGACAAGAACCGATGGAAGGCTCAATATTAAGGTGTCATATCTCTTAACATAAAATTCACTTATTGGAGCACAACCTATCCAATTAAAGCTCTTTCAATTAGCTTTCTAATGCATCCAGTTTCACCACATTCCAAGTTCGGAGTAAGAGGTTATGCCATTTTTTGTAGAACTTGTCTGGGCTGGGATGGGTACCTTTACCGACCGTGAAGAGCTTCATGACCCATGAAGCCAACATTAACAAGTTTCGGCGTAAAATTCAACGGCTCATTTTATTATGGTATTTTTGATATTTTAGCCTATCTCGAAGGCTTTTTAAGACCTTTAAACCCTGTTTTACATTCTTAAACCTCTCCTATGCTAATTCTAACCTCTCATTCAAGACTAATGCTTACTTTCCAGAATTAAACTCTCAAAATTATCTCCAAGTCAGACCTTCAAGATTCAAGCTAGGATTTAATTGGGGTTTCAACTTCAAGCTATGTTCTTACGAAATTCATCATCCTATGGGATATGATTTATGGTTCCTTTCAAACAAGAAGATCTAAACTTCTTTCAAGTGATTTTCATGAAAGTTTTGTTTACTTTATATTTGGGTTTTCAAAATTATAATTTATTAAATGCAATTGAAGTATTTGTTATGTTTATTTTATGATTTTAAGTTAATTTAAGCCCTATTATAATGAATTACATTGGGGTTATGAAGTTGTGAAAGTGCATGTCCCACTTAAAGCTTGATTTGTGCATGTGTGATCTATATTATATTTTGAATGTGAATTTTACTTATGTTTTTACTCAAATTTCATAATGTATTGTTGAATAAAGTTTGAATCAATATTACCCATGCTATCTTCATCTCATTCATAGCATATGCATTCATGATCATCGGATTTTATGAAAATTATGAAGTGGGTTAAGCACAATTGTGATTTACGAAATGATTTTGATAAGATATTGGTTATGACAAGAATGTGATCACATAAATGTCTATGATTATGACTCTTTGAGCATTTTGGGTTCTTGTACCATTTTGTATATTTAAGTGAGTTATTCCTATGCAGGAGTATTATGGATATGAACTATATTTTGGCTTTTGAGCCAAAGTATGCATTAAAAGAATTAGAAATGTCTATTGCCTCTTTTGAAGGCATATATATATACGTATATGTATTCTTACAGGATGACGACTTAGTACAGATAGATTGAGGGCTCTCTCTCTTTCCTTGAACTATGTGCCTAGTATAGGTTATGTGAAAATCCGATCCAAAATGGGGATGCCCGTAAGGAAGGTTGACTTTGAAATAAGGATGCCCGTAAGGAGAAAAATGATATGATATGTTATATGTTAAAATCCTATCTGAAATGGGGATGCTTGTAAGAATGGTTGGTTCATACGAAATGGGGATTCCTATAAGGTGAAGTATGGTTTACCTTTGGCAAATAGACCACCTCTTTACCGGTGAGGAGGTTTTATCGGAATTCCAAGTAATATCTCGCTTGGTCATACTCTTGTCGGTTGAGGTCACATCCCCACTATATATGAGTATTTTTGCATTTCATGCATCATGATGTTCATGGCATATTATATACTACTCTTCTTTAGATATATAATTCTTTCTATATTATGTGCCCTTATCATCTAACATTAAAATGTAGGTTTGATAAGTCATATGCATTGTATGCCCACATACTTAGTACATTCAAATGTACTAACGCAAACTTGTGCCTACATGATCTAGCCATGTAGGGACCAAGGACTATGTTCATCCACCGTTTGACAGCTAGATCAGATTGGAGACATTTATTGTGGCGAGTCCTATCATTCTGGGGTAAGCCACCATTCCTCTACACCTGTGAAGTCTTATTTATGTTATTTACTTTGAGGGCAAGCCTGGGACATGACTTGTCCCTATCCCATCTCATATCTAGAGACATCATTGGATATCTTGTAGACTCTTGTCAGATATGTAGCTTATGTGCTGTATTTTTAGCTTATGGTTATGGTTATGGTTATCTATTAGATATGACTATTATGGATTGATTATGAGATTTATGATATATATGTATGTTTGATGTGAAAATGTGGAAGATTCTAAGTCCCGAATTGCCCCTACAAAGAGAGTCATACTTATCCGCCCCTTAGTTATTATGTTTTATATGCTATGCAAATCCATATTAATCTCTTTCCCTATGATATTCCCATAGTATGAGTCCTACTTTCTCGTCCCTTAGAACTATATGTTTACTATTGTATACGTTTTAGAACCGATGATGTGAATATGAATAATTTGAGGCTTGTTTGGGGACTCTCGATTCCTATTCGCCATGTCACTCATATACCCTATGTCTAGGTCATGTCAGGTAATAACTAAGTGAATTAAATAAAGTAAAAGCAATATGAAAGAAAATATTTTATTCTACACTTAAAAATAAATTACATACATCTTATTTACCATCACAGATTGAAAATATATGTCCTTAAGATGTAGAAAAGCTATCAATTAAAAAATCTATATCTTAAAACAAGTTACATTTTAAAAAAAATTAGTTATGAGATTTTTAACATGTATTATAATAAATAAGATACAAACTACTCATGCCACAAATTTACTAATTCAATCTATCAAGCATGTTCTCAAGTTGTCTAACAAAATAAAATCTGATAATATTAATGACAAAAGAAAAGTAGACTAATTTGGTTGCTCTCCATAAAATGCTTAAAGTATTTGAATAATCTGAATAGAAAGAAAAAGCTAATAGAAAAATAAAATAAAATAAGGACAAGGAGAATAGAACACTAACCCCATCGCTTGAAAATCATATGTCTAAAATGTCTATGCAATACAAAAATATAAAGATGAGCCTAATCTAGTGATGAAGAGACTAGCATATGGTAAAATGTCAAACTATCAAAAATTTTGTAAAAATAACTGATGTCGACTTACGAACAATAAAAGGAAGTCCATACAATAATAAGCCATCCAAGATTTTGAAAGATCCACCATTACATAATATTCTAGTCATTTTTCATGAATTATAACACTCATATAAGAAAATGAGTTATTAGTAAAATATAAACCACCTTAAATAATTTGGTGACGATTATAATATTAGAGACTAATAAAATAATTAATAAATTAATCAAATATAAGTTAATGTTAAAATAGTGTGATCAGGATATGACACGACTAGAAACTGACCCAATGTGATGTTACTCCCTCTATTCTATTTTTATAAATCAGCCCTTTTAGATGCCTAAAAAAAGATTAAAAAATCATAAAAGAAATTATTCAAGAGTACCAAGTAAAATAATTCAATATTTTTAAAAACCATGTAAAACCTAAAATATTTATAGTTTAATATTTGAATTTGTGAAAGTATATCTATAATTTAGCATAATAGTAAAATTTTGTCAAGTTTTTAAGACATTTAAAAGAGTCACTACTAAAATTAGAATAAGAGGGAGCAACAAGTTTGCTTCATTTTTATAAAGTGCTCTATGTGAACTTCATACAAGATGTCAGCTATAGCATATTTTTCATTCATCATTTCCCAAATATACCTGGCCTTTTTAGAGAGATGATTCCAAATGAGCTCACTTATACCATTGATCCTTCATTTGTTGTCATTGAACTCCTAGTGATATCATTCTATGTAGCCGTGTACATGTAAAAATATTTAAAACGAGTGAGAGTATGTCTGATATTATTATTATTTTTAAAAAATCAAGTACTAAAGTAGAAAGATACTTTCGAAAAGAGTAAGCTTTTAAGGTTACCAAAATAAGACAAGGTTGGAAATTGGATAATGGCGTAGCTGATTCGAACATAGTGCAAAATATTATTCCAGCAAAGATCATGTAACACCCCTAAAATTACAGAAATGTCCTAAAATGTATCGTGTCCATAATGAGTCTTCCAAAGCTCTGATGGGAGATCCGAGGCCAGATTTGCAATTAACGCGGAAAATCAAGTCACAAAATAGTCTCAACCCGATTTAAGAGCAACCGAGTCAAAAAATAATTTTTACAAGTTGGCCAAAACTAGTGAGGGTACATGACAGGGCTGCAATGTATACCCATCGCGGACCAAAAATATTGAGGGTGCACGACAGGGCCGCGACGCGAACCCATCACGAACACAAACTTATGTTTTTCCTTTAATTTTCGATGGATGTTGAATTTCTGAAAAATACACTGGTGTGCGAAGGCTCTGTATGCTGACCAGTGTAATTTTGGTGCAAAATTTTCTTTTAAATTTAGGAAGGGTATTTTCGATATTCCCAACCTATTTTAACACCCCAAAACGTATTTTTAAGGCTTATTTCGTATGAAAGGGTCAAGAACCCACATTCTCAGAAGTTTTAAGCATAAGTTTTGAGGGAGGAAGCAAGAGAGAACCTAAGGATTGAGAGTATAGGTCCAAAGTCTTGTTGAAAATTAGTACAATCTTCATCGCGGATATGTAAAGGCTACTCAGAACATGACATTGTTCTTTCATGTGCTCCAATGTATAGATTAGGTTGAAAGGTAATAGTTAATAGGACTTGAATTGTAATTCTTGAATGATTTCTTGATATTTATTTCTAAATATTATACTATTATATAAAATTGATGATCATCATGTTTTAATGAACTGATTATATGTATTTATGTTGTGATCATGCAATTACCTCTTATACATTCTCTGTTAAAGACTTGAATAATGAACTTAGGGTGATGTCTAGATCCTTTACTGTTTATGGATGTGTTGATTGTTGTGGTCTATGTTTTGAGGTGAGTGTTGTGATGGCTGAAGTAGATAAAGTTAATATTCTTGAGCTTTAGATGAGATTGAGATAGAGTTGAAGGGAAGAATTCCTTTCTTGGGTTGATAGAATGATAGATGAGATGAGGACCCTGCTTGAGAGAGGGTTTTGGCTATGTAACAGTCTGACCATAATAGTCTTATGAGTGTACTGTGTTCTGGAAGGAGTATTAGCACTAAAATAGGTAAGAGTGAGTCCCATTCGCACTCATTAATTATGTGGCCAGCATAGGAGAGGATTGGTCCGTGAAAGCAGATGTTTCCTTTGTTCCATAAAGGACTTGATAGACTTCTTTGGGATCCATGACATACTTGTCCTTTACCCGGGCAAGGTCTGGATGGATGTGGCAGTGACATCTCTTCGTTGTTATCACGACCAAACCTACAGGCCGTGACTGGTACCCGATAGATACTTGAGAGAGAGTACTGAGTAGATTTTTTCTCGCGAATTTGGTAAATTTTACTATCACGATCCAACCTATGTGCCATGACTGGTACCCGATAGGGGCACCCAGACAACATAACCTAAATCAGATCCCAACATGAGTTACTATTCATTTTATAAAAATTTCGACAGAGTTTCCTCTGCTATATTGACTAGCCACCTGAAAATAGAAGAGTACAACAAATCGACAGACAGAATACAAACATGAATATATAAACATGCGGGCCGGGAAGGTCACCGCTGCGGTCCTGCCGCCTAATAAACATAGTACAAATTTTGAATGCTTAGACAGGTGGCTAAGTGTCACATACCAAACATATATATACCAGATACTAGAAACTTACAGATAGGACCCATTTTGACTAATAAGTTAATTTCCCAATTCAAAGTTAGTTTACAAAATCATAATTGGAATTACCCTCACTTGTGTCAAATATTCATTCTTGGAGAAATCATATATTATTGATGCACAGGATTACTGACGTTGAAA
>DF360909.1:25236-35502 GCA_000787875.1 Solanum virginianum | reverse complement strand
ATAAGCTCATTTACACAAACCTCTACAAAGATTCCAATTAAAATTTCAAATACTTCAAAAAGTGCACTTACATATCAACCACCCTGAAAATAACACTAGCGACCACAAATGTTAGCTATGGTACCAAAACACAGTTGTACGGGTTCTAATAGTTGTAGCACTACTAGCTCATAGGTGGTGATTATCGGTTATAGAAACTCCCAAATAGGTTCCTTGTTAATAGTACTCTGACGTTGAGGTTATTATATGATGTCTTGGTAGAGAGTGAGGTGATAGAGTATTTTCCATTACCCTGAGTTGATGATGAGTGATTGTACCTTAAATTTTTTACTTTAGCCTATTTTACATATAGTACATTTCATGTACTAACACCCCTTTAGTGCTGCATCATTTTATGATACAGATTCTGTAGATAGAGGACTTCAGCAGCGTAATCGTTGAGGTTCTCCAATTCTAACAGAGACTTGGTGAGTCTTCCCTTGCTTTTGAGGGCCATGTTATCTTTTTAATTTATTCTTGATTTTTTCATTAGACTATGGTAACCATGGCCTATCATGGTACCTGCTAAGAGGATAGCTATAGAGGCTTCATTAATATAGACAGTGATTGTTGATGTCGGGATTGATTATTTCCCATTTGGTTTCTATTGAGATACTTCTTTTTGTACTTTATACGATAGTGATTGTGATAGTCCATGGACAGTCTGTTACTTCTTTTATATCTTTCGCATATGAGGTGATTTAACAAAGGTAATGAGACTAGATAGTCTACTTGGGGGCTAGCAATAGTCTTCGAGTGCCAGTTACGTCTAGGGAACTCTCTCGGGGCATGATAAACTTGGTATTAGAGCCCAGAATTTAAGTATCCAAGGGAGTCTATGTAGTCATGTTTAGTAGAGTCTTGTTTATGGGTGTGTTGTGCACCACACTGCATAAACAGGAGGCTATAGGACATTGGGAAGTATTACCCTTCTTCTATGATCTAAGTTCGTGTGATAGAGTTTAACTTTGAGAAATCCCATTTTAACTCATGCATTTTACGCTTACAAAAATGCTACCAAAGAGAACAATCACTCAGAGAGATGGCTCAAACCTAGTTACTGAGAACACCCAATCAGAGGCTCCAGTTTAGACCAAGGCTAGGAACGCCCGCTAGGACTGCTGAAGTCCCATAGGCACCCCCTGCTTTGCCCCAGCCAGCTCCCACTGCTGAGGAAGAAATTAGGGGAGCCATCACCATGCTAACTCAACTAGTGGCCTCCTAGGGGAATAACTAAGGTTCTTAAGCTCCTAATTCTAGCTCACAGGAGCCCTTGGCTACAACCCGACTCAGAGACTTTCTGAGAATGAACCTGCTCATGTATATAGTGTCAAAAGTTGAGGAGGACCCACAGAACTTCATCGATGAGATGTAGATGGTTTTGAGGGCCATGTATGCAGATGATATTAAGCGAGTTTAGCTTGCATCATACCAGCTGAAGTACGTGTCTAATATGTGGTACGCTCAATGGGAAGAGAGTAGGGGTGAGGATGCAAAGCCTGCAACATGGGAGGAGTTTGAAACCATCTTCCTTAACCATGTTTTTCCTCAAAAGTTAAGGGAGCCGAAGGCAGATGAGTTTGAGAATCTAGAACAGGGAGGGATGACTGTGAAGGAGTATAGTCTTAAGTTTATTAAGATATCAAGGTATGCTCTAGAGATGGTGAATGACATGAGGATGAGAATGAGAAAGTTAGTGTCCTGTCTGGCCAAAAATATGCAAAAATAATGTAAGGCTGCTTTGTTGATTTCTAGTATGGATCTCTACAGACTTATAGTTTATACCCAGTAGACAGAGGTAGATAACAAGAAAGATCGAGAAGAGTAGATGAGCAGAATAGTGAACTCAGAGAGATAAGAACCTAGCCCACAACGACAAAATAGGGGTGAGAAGTCTTATTTTCAAAAGTGATCATCACATCCTGCGTTATCTATAGTGAGTATGCCCATGCAGACAAATATATATAATAAAAAATCTCATGGTTATAGGAATTTCAGGACCTCGGGCGCTCAATCTCAGGCCAGTGTGACCAAAGATATGAGGGAAAGCCACATTTTAGCAAGTGTGGTAAGCTTTATCTGGTGAGTGTCATGTTGGCAAGGATGTGTGCTACGCATGTGGTAAGGCTGGTCACATCAATTTTTATTGTCCAAAGAGAAGGTGAGGTGAGGGGAACAATACAGCTCAGTTATCCACAATACCCCCAATGGGTAATTTGCAGAAGAGTACTACAATAGGTACGGGAGGTGGGATGAACTCCCTTTATGCTATGGGTAATCAATAGGATCAGGAAGCTGCACCAAATGTTGTCATAGGTATGCTTTAAGTCTTTACTTATTATAGATATGCATTACTTGATCGGGGAGCCACTTTGTCTTTTGTGACCCCTTATGTGGATAGTAAGTTTAGGATTCATCCAGAGTATTTCCTTGAACTTTTTGCTATTTTTACTCATACTGGTGATTCCATTCTAGTTGAGACAGTTTACAGAGAATATGTGGTGTCTATTTATCATAGGGACACCTTAGCTGACTTGGTAGAGTTGGAGATGGTTGATTTTAATGTAATAATGGGTATGGATTGGGTTTATGCCTGTTATGCTTCTGTTGACTATAAAAATTGGATTGTTAAGTTTTAATTTCCTAATAAGCTAGTCTTAGAGTTATGGATTGGGTTTATGGCTGTTATGCTTCTGTTGACTATAGAAATCAGATTGTTAAGTTTCAATTTCCTAATGAGCCTATCTTAGAGTGGAAAGGGAGTTCTGTTGCCCCTAAGGGCAAATGCATCTCTTATCTTGGAGCCAGAAAGTTGATCTCCAAGGATTATATTTACCACTTCGTGCAAGTAAATTCTGATGATGTCAAATCTCCTGCATCTCTCATCTTGGAGCCAGAAAGTTGATCTCCAAGGATTATATTTACCACTTCATGCAAGTAAAGTTTGATGATGTCAAATCTCCTACCCATTAGTCAGTCCCGATTCTGAGTGAGTTACCTGAGATATTTCCTGATGATCTTCCCCGAGTACCTCCTGATAGGGAGTTGACTTTGGGATTAATGCTCTTTCTGAGACCAAACCTATTACAATTCCACCCTATAGAATGGCCTCTATGGAGCTGAAAGAATTAAAAGAGCAATTGAAAGACTTGTTAGAGAAAGGTTTCATAAGGCCTAATGTCTCACTTTTGGATGCTCCAGTCCTATTCGTGCATAGGAAAGATGGGTCTTTGAGAATGTGTATAGACTACCGACAGTGGAACAAGGTTACCATAAAGAATTAATATCCTCTTCCCAGAATAGATGATCTCTTTGACAAACTTCAGGGTGCTACTTGTTCATCAAGATCAAAGAATTAATATCCTCTTCCCAGAATAAATGATCTCTTTGACAAACTTCAGGGTGCTACTTGTTCATCAAGATAGACCTTAGATCGAGCTACCATCAGTTGAAGGTAAGGGAAAGTAATATTCCTAAGATAGTCTTTAGGACACGGTATGGCCATTTTGAGTTCTTGGTAATGTCCTTCGTGTTAACTAATGCACCTGCAGCTTTCTTGGATTTGATAAACAGGGTATTGAGACTGTATCTTATTATGTTCGTGAATGTGTTTTTATGTATTTGATAAACAGGGTATTCAGACTGTATCTTATTATGTTCGTGAATGTGTTTATTAATGATATTCTGGTGTATTCGAGGGATGAAGAGGAGCATGTTGATCACCTTAGAGTGGTTTTGCAGACACTCAAAGATCATGAGTTGTATGCAAAATTCTCCATGTGTGAGTTTTGTCTTAAGTTACTGGCCTTCCTAGGCCATGTTGTTTTGGGAGATGGTATTCGGGTGAATACATGTGTGAGTTTTGTCTCAAGTTACTGGCATTCCTAGGCCATGTTATTTTGGGAGATGGTATTCGGGTGAATACTCAAAAGAATGAAGTAGTTAAGAACTGGCCAAGACCAACTTCTCCAATAGAAATAAGAAGCTTCTGAGGACCCACAGAACTTCATCGATGAGATNNNAGTAGTTAAGAACTGGCCAAGACCAACTTCTCCAATAGAAATAAGAAGCTTCTTGGGTTTAGCAGGCTACTATCACAGATTTGTTGAAGGCTTCTCTTCTCTGTCATCCCCATTGATATAGCTGACTCAGAAGAAGGCCAAGTTTTAGTGGTCTGAGGCATTTCAAAAGAGTTTTCAGGAGTTGAAGACTAGATTGCCTATAGCACCAATGGATCTCTACAGACTTATAGTTTATACCCAGTAGACAGAGGTAGATAACAAGAAAGATCGAGAAGAGTAGATGAGCAGAATAGTGAACTCAGAGAGATAAGAACCTAGCCCACAACGACAAAATAGGGGTATGTACTTATGCAGAGTGTGAAGGTGATAGCTTATGCTTCCAGAAAACTTAAGATTCATGAGAATAATTACCCAACTCATGATCTACAGTTGGCAGCAGTGGTATTTGCACTTAAGTTCTGGCATCATTATTTGTATGGAGTGCATGTGGACGTGTTCAATAAGCACAAGAGTTTGCAGTATATGTTCAGTCAGAAAGAGCTCAACCTACGGCAAAGGAGATGGTTGGAGTTGCTCAAGTATTATGATATAAGAATTCTCTACCATGCAGGTAAGCTAACATTATTGCTGATGCTCTTAGCAGGATGTCCAAAGACAGTACTGCCCATGTGGAGGAGGGAAGAGACAAATAGCCAAGAAAGTGCATAGATTAGCTCGATAGGGAGTGCGACTTGAACAGAACAATGAAGGGGGGTCAATGTTTAGAATGATTCTGCTTCATCTTTAGAGTCATAAGTGAAAGAGAAGCAGGACCAAGACCCTGTCTTGTTCCAATTAAAGAAAACAGTTTACAAGCAAAAGGTGATGGTTTTCTCCAAAGGGGGAGATAGGGTATTAAGATATCAAGGGATATTATGTGTATCTGATGTTAATGGTGTTAGAGACAGAATCAAGCCCAAAGCTTATAGATCAAGATATTCAATCCATCCTGGTTCCACCAAGATGTAGCATAACTTGAGGGAAGTCTATTATTGGAATGGGATGAAGAAAGACATTGCCAAATTTGTTTCTAAATGTCCCAATTGTCAATAGGTTAAGGATGAACATCAGAAACTGTGTGGATTAGCTCAAAACTTTGAAATTCTTGAGTGGAAGTGGGAAATGATCAACAAGGATTTTATTACCGACTTACCAAGATCTAGAAAGCAACACAATTCGATATGAGTGATTGTTGACAGTATGACTAAATTAACCCACTTCTTGGCAGTTAAGACAACTAATACGGCTGAGAAGTATGTCCGACTATACATTCATGAGATTGTGAGGTTGCATGGGGTTCCCTTGTCCATTATCTCAGACAGAGGAGCAAGATTCACCTCTCAATTTTTGAGATCTTTCCAGAAGGGATTGAGTACCAAAGTGAATTTGAGCATCGTTTTTCACCCTCACACAAATGGGGTAGGCAGAGCGCATTATTCAGACTTTGGATGATATATCGAGAGCATGTGTCATTGACTTCAAAGGAAATTGGGATGATCAGATACCCTTGATTGTGTTTGCGTACAATAATAGCTATCATCCCAGCATTCAGATGGCCCCTTATGAAGCATTATACGGGAGGAGGTGTAGATCACCGATTGGCTGGTTCAAGGTGAGTAAAGCTAAGTTAATTAGACCAGATCCTATATATTTGTCTTTGGAGAAAGTGAAAGTATTTAGGGAAAGGTTAAAGACAGCCCAGAGTTATCAGAAGTCATATATGGACGTGAGAAGATTAGACTTGGAGTTTGAGGTGGATGATTGGGTGTACTTGTAGGTGTCACCCATGAAGGGTGTCACCCATAAAAGGTGTCATGAGGTTTGGAAAGAAAGAAAAGTTGAATCCCTATTATATTTGACCATATTAGATTATAAGAAGGATTGGTAAGGTTGCTTATGAGCTAGACTTGCCTTTCTAACTAGATGGAGTTCATCCGGTGTTTCACGTGTCTATATTGAAGAAGTGTTTGGGGGATCCAGCCTTAGCAATCCCTGTGGAGAGTATGGGTGTGAAGGATAGTTTATCATACAAAGAAATTCTAGTCCAGATCCTTGACCAAAGAGTTCATAAAATGAGGAATAAAGAGATAGCCTCCGTTAAAGTCTTGTGGAGGAAACAATTTGTTGAGGAAACTATGTGGGAAGCTGAGAAAGCGATGAAACTCAAATAACCGCACCTATTCATACCAAATGATGATGATGTTGGAGGTAAATATTCTTATCCTTAACATTATTGAATGTTTCCTTTCAGTGAATTGATGTCTTTATCTTATTCTATTCCCGAGTCTAAGACAGAGATAGATAGGTGATGGATAATTGAGAGTTCAAGAGTTCCTGAGTGAGGAATAAGATGAGTTCTGGGGTTATTTCTATTTATGATTGACCTTTACTCATCATTCGAGGATTGAGTGAGGAATAAGATGCGTTCTGGGGTTATTTATATTCATGTTTGACCTTTACTTATCATTCGAGGACAAATAATTCAAAGGGGGAGATGATGTAATACCCCATGAATACCGAAATGCCCCTAAAATGTATTATGCGCACAACCCATCTTCCAAAGCTCTAATGGGAGATTCAAGACCAAATTTGTGATCAGCATGAAAAATAAAGTCAGGAAATCATCTGACCTGATTTAAGAGCAATCGGGTCAAAAAATAATTTTTACAAGTTGGTCAAAAATAGTGAAAGTATACGATAGATCCACGACGCGAACCCATAGCTGACGGAATGATTACTTGATACTTATTTCTAAATATTATACTATTACATAAAATTAATGATCATCATGTTTTAATGAACTAATTATATGTACTTATGCTGTGATCATGAAATTACCTCTTATACATTCTCTGTTAAAGACTTGAATAATGAACTTAGGGTGATGCCTAGAGCCTTAACAATTTATAGATGTGTTGATTGTTGTGGTATGAGTCCTGAGGTGAATGTTGTGATAGCTAAAGTTGATGAAGTTAATATTCTTGAGCTTTAGATGAGATTGAGACAGAGCTGAAAGGAAGAATTCTTTTCTTGGGTTGATAGAATGATAGATGAGATGAGGACCCTGCTTAGGAGAGGATTTGACTGTGTAATAGTCTGACCCTAATAGACTTATGAGCATATTGAGTACTAGGTTGTCTATAGTGAGTACGCCCATGCAGACAAATATATATGATAAAAAATCTCATGGTTATCAGAATTTCAGGACCTCGGGCGCTCAATTTCAGGCCAGTGTGACCAAAGATATGTGGGAAAGCCACAAAAGATATGTGGGAAAGCCACATTTCAGCAAGTATAGTAAGCTTTAGCTAGTGAGTGTCATGTTGGCAAGGATGTGTGCTATGCATGTGGTGAGGCTGGTAACTTCAATTTTTATTGTCCAAAGAGGAGGTGAGGTGAGGGGAACAATACAACTCAGTTGTCCACAGCACCCCCAATGGGTAATTTGCAGAAGAGTACTACTATGGGTACGGGAGGTGGGATGAACTCCTTTTATGTTATAGGTAATCAATAGTATTAGGAAGAGTACTACTATGGGTACGGGAGGTGGGACAAACTCCCTTTATGCTATGGGTAATTAATAGGATCAGGAAGCTGCACTAGATGTTGTCATGGGTATGCTTCAAGTCTTTATTTATTATAGATATGCATTACTTGATCGGGGAGCCACTTTGTCTTTTGTGACCCCTTATGTGGCTAGTAAGTTTAGGATTCATCTAGAGTGTTTCCTTGAACCTTTTGCTATTTCTACTCATACTGGTGAGTCCATTCTAGTTACGACAGTTTACAGTGAATATGTGGTGTCTATTTATCATAGGGACACCTTAGCTGACTTGGTAGAGTTGGAGATGGTTGATTTTTATGTAATAATGGGTATGGATTGGGTTTATGCCTGTTATGCTTTTGTTGATTATAGAAATTGGATTGTTAAGTTTCAATTTCCTAATGAGACTACCTTAGAGTGGAAAGAGAGTTCTGTTGCCCCTAAGGGCAAATACATCTCTTATCTTGGAGCCAGAAAGTTGATCTCCAAGGATTATATTTACCAATTCATGCAAGTAATGTCTAATGATGTAAAATCTCCTACCCATGAGTCAGTCCCGATTTTGAGTGAGTTTCTTGAGATATTTCCTGATGATCTTCAACGAGTCCCTGCTGATAGGGAGTTGACTTTAGGATTGATGCTCTTCCTTAAACCAAACCCATTTCAATTCCGCCCTATAGAATGGCCTCTATGGAGCTCAAAGAATTAAAAGAGCAATTGAAAGACTTGATAAAGAAAGGTGTCATAAGGCCTAGTGTCTCACTTTGGGATGCTCCAGTCCTATTCGTGCATAGGAAAGATGGGTCTTTGAGAATGTGTGACAAATGCACCTGCAGCTTTCATGGATTTGACAAATAGGGTATTTAGACTATATCTTATTATCTTTGTGAATGTGTTTATTAATGAATATGTATATCAAGATATTCAATCCATCCTGGTTCCACCATGATGTAGCATGACTTGAGGGAAGTCTATTGTTGGAATGAGATGAAGAAAGACATGAGCCTAAGGATTGAGAGTATGGGTCCAAAGTCTTATTGAAAATTCATACAATCTTCATCCAAGGTATGTAAAGGCTACCCAGAACATTGAATTATTTATCCATGTGCCCCAATGTATAGCGGAACATCAAAAACTGTGTGGATTAGCTCAAAACTTTGAAATTCCTGAGTGGAAGTGGGAAATGATCAACAAGGATTTTATTACTGGCTTACCAAGATCCAGAAAGCAACACAATTCGATATGAGTGATTGTTGACAGTATGACTAAATTAACCCACTTCTTGGCAGTTAAGACAACTAATACGGCTGAGGAGTATGTCCGACTATACATTAATGAGATTGTGAGGTTGCATGGGGTTCCCCTGTCCATTATCTCAGACAGAGGAGCAAAATTCACCTCTCAATTGTGGAGATCTTTCCAGAAGGGATTGAGTACCAAAGTGAATTTGAGCATCGTTTTTAACCCTCACACAGATGGGGCAGGCGGAGCGCACTATTCAGACTTTGGATGATATGTTGAGAGCATATGTCATCGACTTCAAAGGAAATTGGGATAATCAGCCAGCCTTGATTGAGTTTGCGTACAATAATAGCTATCATCCCAGCATTCAGATGGCCCCTTATGAAGCATTATACGGGAGGAGGTGTAGATCCCCGATTGGCTGGTTCAAGGTGAGTAAAGCTGAGTTAATTGGACCTGATCCCATATATTTATCTATGGAGAAAGTGAAAGTCATCAGGGAAAGGTTAAAGACATCACAGAGTCATCAGAAGTCATATATGGACGTGAGAAGAATAGACTTGGAGTTTGAGGTGGATGATTGGGTGTACTTGAAGGTGTCACCCATGAAGAGTGTCACCTATGAAAGGTGTCATGAGATTCGGAAACAAAGGAAAGTTGAGTCCCTATTATATTAGACTATATTAGATTGTAAGAAGGATTGGGAAGGTTACTTATGAGCTAGACTTGCCTTTCGAACTAGATGAAGTTCATCCGGTGTTTCATATGTCTATGTTGAAGAAGTGTCTAGGGGATCCAGCCTTAGCAATCCCTATGGAGAGTATGGGTGTGAAGGATAGTTTATCATACAAAGAAATTCTAGTCCAGATCCTTGACCAAATAGTTCATAAAATGAGGAATAAAGAGATAGCCTCCGTTAAAGTCTTATGGAGGAAGCATTTTGTTGAGGAAACTACGTGGGAAGCTGAGGAAGTGATGAAACTCAAATAACCACACCTATGCATGCCAAATGATGATGATATTGGAGGTAAATGTTCTTATCCTTAACATTATTGAATGTTTCCTTTCAGTGAATTAATGTGTTTATCTTATTCTATTCCCGAGTCTAAGACAGAGATAGATAGGTGATGGATAATTAAGAGTTCAAGAGTTCCCGAGTGAGGAATAAGATGAGTTCTGGGGTTATTTGTGTTTATTTTTGACCTTTACTCATCGTTCGAGGACAAATGATTCAAAGGGGGAGATGATGTAATACACCATGAATACCAAAATGACCCTAAAATATATTGTGCGCACAACCCATCTTCCAAAGCTCTAATAAGAGATCCGAGACCAAATTTGTGATCAGCATGAAAAATAAAGTCAGGAAATCATCTGACC
>DF360910.1:20576-49646 GCA_000787875.1 Solanum virginianum | reverse complement strand
AGGTTGGATACGGCAGGTCGATTTGCCCATGGATCGGCTTTGCTTAGTTTGGAGACATATGGAGCTAGGCTTTGGGTATGTTGGCACTATGATGTGTGAGCGCTGGGCCTCGTTCGCCCCGTCTCACATGAGTGCTGGGCCTCGCTTGCCTCAGCTCATTTATCGACATGATGTCACCTCTGGATTTTGATACGTGGGTGTTGGGCCTCGCTTGCCTCGGTTCACCTATCTTATGATGTGAGTGCTGGGCCTCGCTCGCCTCGACTCACTTATGCCACATTTGGGACTTGTGTTGGAGATTTTAGAGATTTGAACATTCTGGTGTGAGGCAGTGGGATGGCGCGAGCTTGGAGGTCGCCATCGTTCCTATACGCTATGCATTAATTTGAGATTTTGAACAAAGTAATATTTTCTAATAACAGCTTTATGTATTTGACTGCTATACTTCTGTTGGTCTAATCACTCTCGTTATAGTTGTACTTTCTGCTTTACATATTCAGTACGTATTTCGTACTGACCCCCTTTGCTTCAGGGGCTGCGTTCCATGCCCGTAGGTACAGACGCACAGAGTAGCGGGCCACCAGCTTAGGATCCCTGTCTGCTTTCTGAAGAGCTCCTTTGCTTCGGAGCAACTAGTTGGTGTATTTGCTACTTTTTCATTTTGGATTATGTACTTTTATGGGTAAGGCGGGGCCCTGTCCCATCTTTCGATTTCATTGGTTTGTATAGAGGTTTGTGGATACCTATGAGTATGGGATTCTGGTAGTTTGTATTATTCTATGTGTATATGATGTATGTTGGGCGGTTTAACCATGGCGGTATCGTTGTCGGCCCGCATGTATGTATATATTTTTTACTGTTGCTGGGATATTTCTGTATGCAGGTGGGTAGTCAGTAAAGAGAGGAAACTCTGCCAAAATTTCTGAAAATGAGTTTGTTATCATAATTATTGTCTGGGTTAGCGGTGGTGTCTGAGTGCCCCGATCGGGTACTAGTCACGGCCCTTAGGTTGGGTCATGACAGTAACTTCCCTCTTTCTTCTGGTGTAGGGTAGACATCGGGATTCCAAGTGTAGCTCGCTTGGTCTTATTTAATGTCGGTTGAGATTTCTTCCCACATTTATATATTATGTTCTATATAAGATAAATGATTTGCAAAGCATGGTTTACTTAAGCATTAATCATACATGCCATATTCTTATTATGCTATCAATTGCTTATCATTCAGCATTTTAACGATGTTGTCTATCTCTTGTTGCATTGCATCCTACATACTTAGTACATTCAAATGTACTAACACATACTCTATGCCTATATATGTCCCGATATAGGAACCTGAGCTCCATTTGACTACCCTTCTCCACGTTGCTAGTTTTACATCTTGAAGATAAGCTTGGTGAATCTTCAAGTTAGAAGACACTACCTACTTTCTCTTGCAATCTCAGAAACTCCTTCATGTTGATATTGACATTATGAGGGTGACTTCGAAAAGTGTGTTGGCCCCCGATCCATTCTATGTTTAGAGGTGTAGTTGGAATACTATGATGTATCTACGCTATGAGCTTAACTCCTTATGATTTATGATATCAAAGAATTTCCTTAGTCCTATTTTTCCCTATTTTACACTCTTGTTGTTGTTTAGTTGCTTCCGCAATAAAGGATGTGTGTATGATATGCTAAGAGGCTTGTTTGGGGTCCGTCTGGGTTCCCCATTCGCGGTGTCACATCTAGGTTCCAGGTCCAGGTCGTGACAAACTCAGGGCGTCATGAGGCTTATAAGGGGGTGTCTCAAGGCATCGCAGGCCATAATCACTGTCTCAACATGGATCATAATATCTCAGCTGATGAGAATGAAATAAGATCTGTGCATAATAATGCATCAAATCATGTATCAAATATACGTATACCAATGCAACTAGTCATATGTAATATGTGTGCATATTAATGGAACCCAATTAGAAATAAGATATGTGCATATCAATGCACCAAGTCCAATATAAGATATATGTATAACAATGCAACTAGTCAACATAAAATATGTACATACCAATGCAACTAGCTAGTCAATATAATATATGTGTATACCAATGTAACTAGTCAATATAACATATTTGCATACCAATGCAATAATAGAGTATGAGATTGGTGCATACTAATGCACACCATGTATATCAATTATTACCACAGGGCCATCAATATCTCATATCATCACTACTCATTAATGATAAAGATGTCTATAAATCAAACTCTACAAGAATCCCCAATTAGGCTCATTACTCTCAGGTTCACCGCATTCATCATCAACTAGCCACAACACTATCCAGAAGTTATCACATATCTCATGTTATCGTAATGATATCCAAATTGTGTCAAATCATATGATTTAATCCTGATTAATTGGTAGGATGGCCATTTACTTAATATTCAACATAACCAACATCATATTCCCATCAACTTTAATCCTATCATATTATTGGTTTATAAATCAATCAACACCTCACAATTATCAAATAAACCTGCTCAATAACTCAAATCCAGTCTCACATAGTTAGCCGAAGCTACTTCGATGCTGAAACCGCACTTGAACAAGCTTTTAATTAACTCAACCCTTCAAACGATCCTTAGATGAATCAACCACCATCAAAAATAGATACTACGCATCAAGAGGTACATTATGATACCCATATTGCAATAAATTAGGCTTGGGGAAAAATTAGAGCTAAACTTCAAAGTCATCGAATCTGAAAATCGACTTCAAAATCAAGTTCAACAATAAATATGGAGTTCATGGGTGAAAAACCAACTAAAATTAAGCTTAAATCTAGTTAGAAATTTATCTTTAATGTTTAGAAATCATGGTATAAAAATTCCCAATTTTGGACATTCAAAATCATGAAATTCCAACCAAAATCAAGATGGAATGTAAGAAAGGTGATTAGTTTAGGGTTAGAAACACTTATTCAACCGAAGTCTTCAAAAACCTTCTTTAAAATCATCTCATAAAGCTTGGAAGTTTAAAAATAAATTAAAAATGGTGTTTTATGAGTTTAAAACTTTCCAGATATAGAAAACACTCTGCGATCATAGTTGGGGTCTCGCAAACACAGAAAAGTATAACAAAAATGAGCTCCGCGATCGTGGTGACCAACTCGCAAATGCAAAGAGTAACAGGGATGGGGGTCACACCAGCTAATGCTCCGTGAACACAGACCCCATCCCACAAACATGGTGAGTAAAATATCTAAGCCCTCAATGAATGCAGAGGCTTATCCACGAAGGCCGAGAAGATAAATAACTTGCACCAAAACTGAGCACCAGCAAAAGTCAGCCAATAGCGAAAACTCAAAATAGACACTCGAAACTCATCCAAAATCAAAATTTCACAAACTCTATATGTATCCATACTAAAAATAGTGATATAGACTCAACGGAATAATCAAAATTTGATTCCGATATCTCCATGACACATTAATCAATGCAAGTCAAATGAACTAGTTTATAACTAAAAATACCACAACTTTCCTCTGAAACACCAAAAATTATTTTGGTAGACCATTTATAGCATTAGTTTCACCATTAATAATTAGTGGAACTATCAAAATTCTGATATGAGCTTCCGAACTCTGAATATTAACTAAAGTCAAACTTTGATTCCAAAAACGACTAAAATGACAATTCTGAGCCTTAAAAACTCATTTTAACTTCAAATTTAGTTCTGCAACTTCCTATGGTTCAGCTTCGACATTCTAGAGCTATTGGAATCAACAAATCCCCGATCCAAACTTTGAAATCAAAATAACACAAAAACTCTCATTTTCAATAACTTAAGCCTATAAAATGCCAAAATTCATATTTTCAATTTTGAAAAATTAAGATTTCAGTTCCAACCATTCAAATAGTTCAAAAATAACTTATAAAAGGGTAAAATAGTAATTTTCACATATAAGGACAAAAATGACCATCTAGGTCATTATAGTTAACAATTTACCTGATAAGGAATGTGAATATTTCTCCATCACACTAATATGCAATTGATGTCACACTCATGATATAGCTATATTTCAAGGTCAAAGCAATCGTCAAAGTAAAAACCTAACCAAGGTTTAGGTCGAATCCCACAGGAAATATGGGACTTTTACAACTTGGTTCACCACTAATCAATTCAAATATCAACTTAATTCTCAAGGAAAGGGGGAGGGGTTTGCAATGATTTGTAGAGAATTAATCTATACTAATAATAAGGAGACACAATCAAATTGGAGAGCAAATAATTGTGTTCCTCATGATTCACTAACTTAATCACCTTGGATAACACAATCTCAATTGGGACATTGCATGCAACATGATAATTTAGGTTCATCCAGCCCTCTTCTAAAGGTGAATGTCGAATTTCACTATAGGGCTTGGTTGGCCTCCATAGTATGCCAAACTAACTATTACCTATTGTCCCAGTCAACATCTCCTTTGCTGGGTTCGATTGATTAGACAAGAACACATCAAATGTGCTGCATTTTGATAGCACATGAACACCCTCAACTTAGAATTGTTGCTTGTCCTCAAGCGATGACTTAATCTAAATAGATAATAAAGCAACACATTGCAATAAACCCAATGGCATATACCATACTAAAATCTAACTCAGGTATCCATATCAACTTTTTCAAAACAAGATCAAGTAGCTAACAAGCAAACCATAACCTATTGATATATTTGACAATCCAACTATAACAAGTAAGGAAATATCAACAATTCACAATCACTGGACAAGTCAAATGTTGATAGTGCGATGTAAATGCCCTCATGGAAAAAAAGTCCCTTTTAACTCTCAATGATGATTTCAAAAATTGATCAAAGGACAGTGCAAGCATACTCACTCTCATAAATGACATTCATGCAAGATAGCCATAATTGGGCTTTCATAGTCAGCATCTTGCATTTTGGACTTCACTACTACGATACACCTCTACGAGTCATAGTCTGGTCTATGACTTAAAGTGCCTTCTTGTAGCCCACATCTACATTTCTTGGTCCAAATCTGATCAACACTAGAACTTGGTACGATAACCCCGTTTACGACCCATAAAAGGGACTACGACTCGTGCTGAACTCCAAATTTTCAGACATTGCTTTTGAACACTAGAACTTGATATGAGACCACCTCTATGACTTGTAGACTAGACCACAACTCGCCGATGGCCCCATATAACCTAAAAATCAGCAAAATCTGCAACATCTCCCAAAATTTAGCCAACTTGTGTTTTCTACAAAAACATACACAAAACACATAAAAATCATAAAATTCACATTGAGAACACCCAAAATTCTAGGTTTTAGGCATCAATGTGCTATATTTTGACAGCACATCAGCCATTAATTATAAAATTTTAATCCTTTCTTCAATCATTTATTTAGTAACTCAATACCAATAAGCCAATTTTGCAATTGGCTTATCTAATACGGTTTAGTTTTTAATGCCCGTAGCTTTAAGTTCTTCTCCTTCCTTCAGCTCATTTACTTTTCCATTACGTTGAGATAAAACTTTGTTGTTCTTTTATGTCTTTAGATATAACTTTGGATGCTCCTCACTGGATTGCTCCTTATTATGTCCATATATCAAACATGTTTTACAATCTTTGGGGCATAATCATAACATATCCTTATCCATTTTTCAAAAATATCATCATCCTTCTTTTTCATGCCCATCTTTATTTGTTTACGGAATTCTTTCGGTAGATTCACTTCTGCTTTCACCCTTGTACAACTAGGCTTTGTCTAATTTTTTTTCCATATAAGCATGCAATGATTTTCCAACCATCGATGCCAATAAAAAGTTCATTTTCTTACCAAAAGTGTTTGGTTGTAGAGATAAACAAATGCTTAATTTGTTTACAATGACTTGAATTTGTGTATGATAAATCTCAAACTGATTTATGTAGTTTAAAGTGTAATAAAAGGAAGCATTTTTTTTAATCTATTTACTATTTTTTTAAAATTAATATTTGGGCTCTTGACCCATTTTATTAATGAACTAACTCTTCAAAATGTGTCCATAATACAAAAAGGAATCAGGAGGCCCAAGGCCATCCGAATTTTACACTTAGGCCCTATAATATAGTGTTTTCTAGTCCCGATCCATTCTTCCCTTTTCACTTTGTGTCTGTCCACTTTAAAAATGTTTTCAGACGCTTCTAATGGCTATTTCATCCTTCTCCAGCATTTGGTAATCAACTTCCACAATTTTGTTTCCAACATCAATGTTGTCTGTAAGATATATCTGTAAGTATAACCCTCCATCAATAGTCTTCGTCCATTTGAGTGCTTGTTGATCATTCCTTTTCTTCAGTGTTCTATTCGTTGTGTAATTGTGAGATACTACAGAGCTGCATTGATAGTAGCAGACCAACATCTCAAATAGACTCGATCTGTGAGTATTCTTAATTCTACATTTGACCCCTCGACCATTTTTCGATTATTACCTCTAACTCGTTCCAGCCTCTTCGTTGATGTAGAAAAGAGAAACTTCTTTAAAGATCCAACTTGATCCTTGCATCTCCATGTCAAACCTGGTTTTGCTCTCACCTTTTGCTATCCTGTATATCCCTTTTTTGATGGATGTAAAAGTACCCCTTACACAACCTTTTGCTTTGTTTATTTACTCAATTTAGACCATGTAAAAATTTTCTATTAATGGTAGATGATTTTAGACATATCATATCTCATTCAGAAGGAACAATTTTATTTGTACTTACTTATTTGTATTTGCCTACTCTCTTATATATGAGATCTCAGGTTGAGAATGAGAATTGTTTTATGTGTGTGTATGTGTGTGTGTATATAATTATTTTTGATTAATTTTATTTTATTATTTCATTTGATTAATCATAACCAGATTCAATTGTATCATTTGTTTTCATTTTTCATGTGGATTTTTGATATGAGCAAATTTACCATTGGTGGATCTTTGTAGCTGCTATTCCATGTTGGAGGACGCATCTGAAATTCTTGAAAATGATAATGATTTTACTTGAATTATATCAATGTTTTTAATTTTCAAAAATGTCGTAAAACTATTCTTTTTATGTCTCTGTGATAAAATTGACAATAAATCTTTCTTACTTTGATTTATTTCTTTTTTCAATTTCTATTATGTTTTGATATGTGTTCTTTCTCTATTTTTATGTTATATCATCAAGGTTTTCTATTTTGTAGAATTATCGTGGTTCTTGCCATAAAAAAATAGTTGAGAGTTAGTTGTTCAAACCAAAGTTTGTCTTATTAGTATCTTGTTAACCTCGTCTTATTTATTAAACTTTTATTTGTTCAGTTAGCATATGAAGCCAAATAGTAGAGGCTGCTCAAACACATCAGTGATAACCAAACTAAATTGAATATAGGGCTTAAACCTTTTTTCAAACAATCTATTCTTCGATATTTTTGAGATTACAGTAGTTAATTAACTTTTTTTTTTTAACACAAGATCTATTCTCACTCTTTAAAATTATTATTTATAGTTGTTCATTGGTATTAGTCTTTAAAAGGCGTTAGTACATATAAGTGATATTGAGAGTGCATTCACTAAGATAGGAAAGAAAATCATTTTGCTTCTCAAAAAATGAGGGATTGGATGTTCCAAGTTATAAAACATCATCTGATTGAGCTGTTGTTGATGAAAGGGTAAGCATGAAATGATTGAAAGTCAGGTTGCTAATATTGATAATCAAATTATCACACATAATATAGACAAAGAGCATACTGATGAAGGGATTGAAGAGATTAATAAAAAATAGCAAAATTATAGAATAAACTATACCTATCTACATCGAGGAAGAATGCTAAGGATTGTGCAATTTATGGTTTAAAGTGGCTTATGCTTATGAAAATAGACAAAAAGAAGGCACAAAATGAACATGGCAATCTTGTCAGCGAACCCTTAACTGTTGCCAGTTTGCCAACGTTGATGGTATATGATTACCATATTTACAAAGTACGTACTTAAATACATTACTGGTGATTATATATCATTCATGCAATAGTCCATGCTTTTGGAAAAACCATTATCAATATTTTTATGGAGGTTTACTACCAAGATTTTAAAAACTCAATATGTGCCTTCTTCGTGTATACCCGAGTATATATAAGCTTATACCTTAAACCATCAATTTCACGATCTTTA
This sequence comes from Solanum virginianum, assembly GCA_000787875.1. NCBI lineage: Eukaryota > Viridiplantae > Streptophyta > Magnoliopsida > Solanales > Solanaceae > Solanum > Solanum virginianum. The sequence continues at coordinate 41,474 of DF360910.1, read as the reverse complement.
GCATCCTTTCACGACAGCTAGAGATAGTTTATCCCGTAATTCTTCTATTTTTTATCCATCTCTTCAATCTCTCCATCAATATGCTCTTTGTCTATATTACATGTGATAATCTGATTTTTGATATCTGCAACCTAAGTTTCAATCTTTTCCTACTTATCTTTGAAAGAAAAAATAACTCAATTCAAGGATCTTGTACAACTTGGCATACCAAAATTCATAATTTTTCAAGTAGAAAATAGAATCATCTTCTTCTCTATTCCCTTTCGGTGGAAAAAAAATCTCTAAAGAATCGCTTACATTTTCTTGTGTCATTCAAAGACAAATACCAATGAACAACTATAGATAATCATTTTAAAGGTTGATAAAAGAGAAATGTATCTATTTGGGAGCGTCATAGACCCAACCGGCTCTTAACAGAATAAATATTTGGATAAAAATTTTTTTTTTCTGGTTAAAGTGACAATTAGAAAAGGAGTTATTTGTTAACACAGAGTTGCCATTTGGAATTGAATTTTGATATTCCAAGTCACCTTATTTAGATCCCAAATCAAAAGGAAGTTGATTCTTTATTTTATTGTTCTACAAAATAGAAATTCAGGTAAGGAATTATGTTGAGTGAGAAAAAGGTATTATGCACCCATTGAGTCTCATGGTTTTAGCATAGTTGCTTTATTCACTTATATGTGGCTTTAGCATAAGTTAGTATTCAAGCAACTAGAACATAAAAACAAGAGTATAAGCTTTTGAAAAATATCTCTAAATGCAAAATAAAGATTAATCTAAATAGAAAGGGATAGTGACATAATTTTGAACATACATTCTTATGAGTATTTTTAAAAAAATGCTTATTACTCTACTTCTTTGATTTATTAAAAATTCATAGAAAATCATTTTAGTTTTTATTAGTGTGTATATACTGGCAGCAATCTTTCAAAACTTATCATAAATTATTAATTTATCGTATAAAAAATCTTACTGATTTTCTCTAAGTTAAAACATAGAAATAGAGTAATATCTTTCTCTCACAATGAATTTAGAGATAAAAAATGAAACCCACTTGCTTGTCTCACCATAAAAATAAATAAACTAACAAAACTTCATATGCCACTCTATCAAAAGAAACACAAATATTTAATTATTTATCCAAAATAATTTAAAAAAAGACGTGAACTCATAAAACAAATCATTAGAATTTAAATAAGGTCAAACGATTCTATGCGAAACATTATTTTCTTTTACGAAACTTGATCGAACATTATTTTTCACTAATATAGTTACTTTATGTGGAAAAACTTCGATACTTCAATCTCCATTCAACTCTAATTTATTAATAGTGGACTAAATTCTTTATATCTTAATGTTTAAAACACTTTCGGTAACAATAACGTTATCCAACTTTAATAACTCACTCTTCAAATTAATTAAACTAAGAATAATGTTCTTACAATAGAATAACGGTGGCTTTTCAAATAAGCATAACAAATACATTAAATAAACACATTGTCATGCAAACATTTTGCATTTAATATAATAAACACATATTATACCAATGCTACTCTATATGTTATGAAATATAAATTTCACATTATTACCTAGTATACTATCAAAGAGTAACAACTTAAACATATACACAATTCAAGCAACTTTGTAATATTGAAATCAAATATTATTGAGGAGAACGTGTTTATCACTATGGAATCTAGTTATGGCTACAGGAATTGCTTATTTTTGGGAGATGTACCTTGTGTTTGATTTGGAGATTCAACAGGGTTGTTGTGGTTATATTCGATTACTTGAATCAGTTGTTGACTTGAGTTGTGAACTTGATATAGGTGATTTAAAGGGTATGCAATGCATTGATTGTTCATTCATACTGATTTTGTGGTAAAATTCTAGTCATGCATTGACTCATCATTATACTCATAGAGAAAGTTATACTACTGATATGGCATTAGTTTAAAGTGACTTTACATGGTGGATATCAAATAGATTCTTTAACTTGATTTTTATCTGATTCATACAACTTGAATCATGTGATCTTTTGCGTTTTATACTTTTGAGGAGTTAGGGACTTAGTCCTTTCTACCTTAGGTTATAGAAGGCATCTAGGATGACCTTAATTTTTATTATTTGACTAGCCACTGCATCGACATCCTTTTTGCATTATGGCTACTACTATTCTTATAGTGCCACTGTTGGAGGCATTGATTATGATAAGTCTTGGTGCATGCCCTGACAATATGTGCAGGTATCTCGAGCCTCCATAGGAATCTATGCTAGAGATACATTATAACAAGTGAAGGACACTATGGGTCCTACCTTGCTAGCTTGACTGCGGTAGGTCATATGATACTTATTTGAGATGCGTGATGGAGAGGTATCATGCATTGCATTCATATATATCTCCATCATAAGTATGTTGTTTGTTGCTTAGTCCCCCGATAGTATGGGATGCCAGTCAGTGTTCTATTTGCTAATTACACCAGGGATGGAATGGGACACTAATTGGTTATTCTATGGTCATGCTGCACTTGCTTGTGTTATTTTGTTATGCAGTAACTTATTTCCTCATTGACTGACTATGTATCCTTTTAGGCGGGGTTGGTGTAGTCCCATCGTTTTCTAGGTTGTTATTAGAATCTTGGTTTATTTGGCTACTTGTTCCGTTGTTGAATAGATTTATCATGGCCTAACCTCTCCGACCGTATAGTACCTACACCAATCCACTAATAGGTAAGCTTAACCCATAGCCCAAAATGTTATGCAATCGGCTATCCCATGAAAGATATCCATAAAAAGTAAAAGCTATCGAAATAAGGGAAAGAACTACAAAATTGAAGAAACAATAAATAGACAGCCACCCTAAAGACTTAGCATAAGTTAGTATTTAAGCAACTAGAACATAAAACAAAGAGTACAAGCTTTTGTAAAATACAATAACAATTCAGACTCTCTCTAAATGCAAAATAAAGATTAATCTAAATAGAAAGGGATAGAAATGGCAACTTTGAATGCTAAGAGCTCACCACATCTCTAAAATCCTTAGCCTGCTCTACATGAAAGAAAGTCAATAGTATAGACTTAGATTATGATCTGTATGGAAAAAAGTATTGTATGAGTAGCAAACAAAGGGAACTCAGCAGGCATAGGCTGACTGGAATCTATTGATAATACAAATATATATAACATAAAAATAAAGCAAGTATAACACAATTAATAGAATAATAGAAAAAATAAGAAATAAATAAGATGTACGAGACGAATGAGGGGATGAAGGAAGAATAGTTGGGAAAACCAGGTCTACTATTTGGTAGCAAGAAGGAAAGGCTACAATTGTCTAATTACTACCTAGAAACTTAGGGACTAAACCAACCTAACCTAAAAGGGTACATATTCAATCAATGAGGGAATAAGTTACTACATAAAAATAACAAAGGCAAGTGCTAATATGAGAAAATCATAACCAACTAATATCTCATTCTACATGTTGCACAGTTAGTGAGCAGAGGCCTAACTGGCATCACATACTATCGGCGGACAAAGCAGAGAATAATATAATGGAAATGGCAATGCATGTGAATTTGATTATGTATATCAACAAGTTTCATATGATCTATCCTAGCCCAACTAGTTAGTAAGCTAGAATCCATTGTGTCTTCCACCTGGTATAATGTCTCTCTCTATAGAGTCCCATGGAGGCTCGAGAAACCTGCATGCACTACCTAGGACTTTACTAAGACTTATCATAATCAATACCTCCATCAGTGATACTAGAGGAATAGTGGTAGCCATAATGGAAAAAAGGCATCAGTGTACCAGTCCCCAAATTAAAATTTTGATAATGTGGTTAGTTCGAAAATGCCATGTTTGTTCTGGAGTGACCCTTCATTCCATTACCAAGGCTTTTGAACTACTTTTGAGCCCCTCGGTGGAAATTGGCTAAAGATGACCATAAGAGTGGGACCTACAGTCTAGACCATGGGTTCAGAGACTGTCATATCCAAATTGGACCTTTGGCAACAATACCACCTCACCCTGGAGTGGAAGGCATAGGATAGGGATATGATGGTAGTCATCAGGGTACTTGCGGGAGGGGGTCCAAGGGAGGTAGGATGGGAGGTAGGACAGATGGCTGAGTGGGAGGCGATTGGGCCACTTTACGCTACCCCTGCTAAGGTGAGCTGAGGCATTAGACGATATGATCACAAACACTATTCTATTTTGATGATAGGCTACATTATCCTTATTTGATCCAGGTTCCACTTACTCCTATGTATCTGTATACTTTTCTCCCCGTTTGGCTATTGGCTCAGAGTTATTAGAGGTGTTGTTATGTGTTTCTTCCCCTGTAGCATATGATTTTGTAGTGGATCAGGCATGTAAATCTTGTGTGGTGACTATTCTGGGGTATGATATGTGGGCTAATATTATTATGCTTGATATGTTAGATTTTGATATTATTTTGGGTATGGATTGGTTATCATCTCATTATATAGTTGTTGATTATTATGCTAGGACTGTCACTTTAGCCTTGGTTGGTATTCCCTCGGTCTTATGGTAAGGTTTCTATTGCCGCACACTAACATGGATTCTATCATCTATGCAAGCCCATCGGCAAGTTCCAGTATGTTTTTGGCTTATTTGGTCTATGTGCATGATGTTTCTAGTGAGACTCCTTCTATTGATTTAGTACCTGTGGTCCGATAGTTTATTGATGTATTTTCTACTGACTTGCCTGGTCTACGAATGTTGATTTTGGCAAGATTGAATTGAAAATTGGTTACCAATAGTTGAGGATTAGTGGATGATCCTAAAACTTTCTTTCAAACCTATTACAGTTGCTATGGATTTTTGGTAATTTCTTTTGGGGTTATTAATGCCTCTACTACTTTCACGGATTTGATAATTAGAGTACTTAGGTGTTACCTTGACTTTTATATGATTTTGGTAGTTATATTGCTTAGATTGTAAATGTGCCCTAATTTAGTGGTAGATTTCTTTTAGTAGTGGATGACTTTGTCAGGTGCTTGTATTATTTGAAGTGGCATTTTTTATGGATAATAGGTCCTAATAGGCTTAAAGGTTACCCTGGATTCATATTGTTCACTCCATTTTGAAATTTTAGAACTAATTGCCTTTAATATCAACGATATTGAGTTGGAGCTAGAATAGGAGTCTCTTTTGGTTACAATAGGTTTTTCATTGCGAGTCGGTTGGAGGGTTGAGTTGCTTAAAAGATTCACCTTTAGGATGGGGCCAATGTGAGTCAGGGAGTTTTAAGTTCATGATTGTCCTATGGAAAGCTCTATTGTGCATGCCCATTAGTTGTGGTGCTAGATGATTAGAGTTGGCATTGTTGGGCCATTACTGCTCCTTTGATGGAGCCCATCATAGCCTTCAATATGATTTTCCCTGGATTAAAGTAGAGGGGTTAACATTGGAAGCGGGTGCCTTAGCACAAAATTATTAATTTTGTCATATCTAGCTACAATGTTAATTGAGTGGAGTCAATGTTATGGGGTTACCTCCAAGCAGTTGTTATGCATTTTATTTTACTTGGATGCTTGGTGGATCTTGGATTAGAGCAGTTAACTTGATTTTCAATGAAGGGGTCACTTGAGAACATTCGATGGAACTTGGTCGTCAGTAGGGTGCTTAACTACAAGGATAGGTTGGTTAGTTCAAGAGGTAGTATGTAAGCCTCAGTAAATAATTTCTATGGAAAAAGCATGATTTTGAATTTTTCTCTAGTTAAGATCTTCATGCCGACCATTGGAGTTCTCTAATATACAAAGGTTGCATACAAATCTTTATAAGTTGGTAATGTGAGGCTTGATGGATCAGTTTCAGAGTATTTTTGGATTGTTCAGAATATATAAGGATCGACAAAATGTCTCTAATAGGAAGAGATGATGAAATTTAGAGTTAAGGTAGGTATTTCAGATAATAAAGTTTTTTGGGTTCCTTTTGTGGTTCTACATTTCTTAATCTGATAGTTTTGATGTCGTTTGGGTTTTCTCTAGTGGTTTTGGTGATTTCAGGTGTTATTGGTATAGTTGGGGTAGTAAGGTGAAGAAGAAAGATTTCGAAATGGCCAAATTAGGCTAGAAGCATGGTCGCTTCGAGATCTAAGATTTTCAGTGTGAGTGGATATAGAGTTTGGCATTTTGCCTTCCAAATTGGCCAATGGTTGACTTTGGTCAACATTCTTAGAAAATGTCCCCAAATTAAAATTTTGATAATGTGGTTAGTTCGAAAATGCCATGTTTGTTCTGGAGTGACCCTTCATTCCATTACCAAGGCTTTTGAACTACTTTTGAGCCCCTCGGTGGAAATTGGCTAAAGATGACCATAAGAGTGGGACCTACAGTCAGTCAAAACAACCTCGCATGAAAATTTTGACTATGCAGAATTTCAAATTTGGTAAGGTAGCATTTTTTTTTTGCGCACACAGGGATTTGATTGAGCTCCAAGCACCCTATCAGATACTTTAAAGTAGAAATGATTTGCTGGTGCATTGGTGCGCCATATTTGGTGCACCTCCACCTCTATATAAAGGCAATCCTTTTATTTTTCAGCATTTATTCAAAAATCTGCAAGGCCATACATTGAGCATTTTAAGGCGGAATTTGATTATTCAAGAGTAAAAATTTAAGGAAATTTCCTGGGGAATTCATTAGTGAGCTTGGATTTTTGCGTGGAAAGCTTCATTTGAGGTAAGAATGGTGTTTTAATTCTTGTCCCTTTTAATTTTCTTAGTAAAATTTTAGCAAATTTGGATGCTTGTAACTTTGTCATTTTAAGTCTGATTTAGCTATTCCTGATGCTAAATTGTGTGTTTTTTCCAAGAGCAGCGTCGTGGTGTTAATTTAGATTGTGGAGACTTCATTTTTGCAATTTTTCTGTAAATAACTGCTACTTAGTCAATTTTTGGAGTTATCCTATAGTAAATTTTGGGAGATCCTAACATAAGCAATTTAAGTCTATTTATAGTGATCTTGATGCTATTTTGTGGGGTTTTTTTTACAAGGACAATCGTAGTATGATTAGTCTTGCCCGGGGAAAACTCGTTTTTGATATTTTTCATGACTGAGCTGCTGCCTTTTCATTTTTGGATTGAAATTTGGTTCAAACTTTAGGAAGCCATAAATTAGTCATTTTAGCTCCATTTTTAGCAATTTTTTAATGAGATTTTGGGTAAAAGTTCATGGGGGTGATGATGCCTTTATTAGCTTTAGCTGTTGGTGCCTCATTTCTGGTGAAATTACTAATTTAGCAGCTATCCAGATTGGGTTTTTGGCTTATATTTTTGAATTTTGTTGCGTGTTCTATTGTTTCTCCCGTACCTTGAATATAGTATAAATAGCATATATAGGTTTAGGTGTCTATTATGAATAAATTTTTTAAGTTAATCCCATAATTTTGAATAGGGATCCCACTATTGCCGTTTCAGACCCAAAATTGGCCCATCGTCAAAAATTTAAAAATTAGTGTCAAAATGACCATAATAACATTTGAATGCACTTTTGATAGTGTGGCAGCATTCAGAGGTTGTTTAAAGGAAAAAGCTCTAGCAGAGTGAATTGGAGCATGTTCGATTTTCCCTCAAGTAGGCTACGACTTCCCATACATTAAATTGAGCTGGAATTTGTAAATTCATGTTGAATTGGTTCGTATAATGGGCTTCACTAGTTGATTTCATGCCTTAAGCTAGAATCTATATGTTAGGACATATTTTGGATTTTCAGATAGTTAAAACTATATTGTTTGGCTGTGGCTTGTTCATTCTACTTTATCAGCTTTGCTTTCATGCTATTGGTACTGTAAATGATATTGAACTTAGGTAAGGAGGATAACATGCTTTAGAATTCCTCGACATCGCTCTTGAGGGCCTAGATCCTTGTAGAATGGCATAGCAGACTAGTGTCTATTAGTGAGACCTAAGCTAGGCAGTAACTAAGCTTTTAGGAAATACATTATCTATAATGTCTTGAGTTTGGTGGTTGTGATCTATGATGGTGATCCTATAACTGTGTTGGAACTATATCTATATCACACCTTGTAAAATTACCAAAATACTCCTAGATAAGAGACACTTGCATAACGTATCTTCAAAAACTCTTTTAGAAAATCTGAGACCAAAAATGTAATTAGCACAAAAAATTGTATGGGAAAATAGTCCTAGTTGATTTTTAGAGCAATCGGATCAAAAGATAATTTTTCAAAGCCAAAACTCAAGTCCAGAAAAGTGCACGACATGTACGCATCACGAACTTGTCATAGACATTCACTTAATAGTGATTCCAATATTTTCTATGGGATGAGAAAATTCGATCGAGGAATTTTGACTAAAATGCAGGGATATAGGAAAGTTCGCATCACGTACTTTATTTCTTAAAGTGCAAACTTTCAGTTCTTTTTTCGAGAGCCCTTCCAGGCCTTTCCCCATCCCTCCTACACTAAACCCATGACAAAAATAGGTCATTTTCAAATTAGATGGGATTTTAAAACCTGATGCTATGTCTTCTACATATTCTAATAAAAGGCTAAGGCTAAAAAGAGGAGAAAATAAGTGAGCAATTCATATGATTGAAGCTGAAACCTTGTAGTTTTATTGTCAAAATGTCATCCCATGTATGTAAGGCTAACCTAAAATATGACATTTCTCTTCCATGTGTCACTTTGATTGAGATAAGTTAATGGATGAACATATTGGGTTTTTATGCATGTTTTCTTACAAAATTATACATATCCTTCGTATTTTCATATGTTGATGATCATCATAAACTTGATTTATTGAATAAATACTTTTACATGAGTTTTGTGACCAATCCTACACACATATATATATAACTTCATAAAAGAAAGCATAAATAATCCTAGGGACTGAGTCTAGAGTCTTAATTTGAGAATGTTGACTGTGATTGTGATGCGAACCTGATGATAGCTGGATAGATCTTGATAATCCTGAGAATCTTCAAAATTGAAATGAAATGATTGGTCCAAACTGATAGTCCCTTAATGATTGGTCAAAATTGATAGAACTCTTAACAATTGTCTAAACCCTCTTAAGAGATGTGATTGGTGATTTATTAGATGGTTGATAGGCTACAAGGCTCGATTATGACTTAATTGATCGATTGATATGAGTCCTTGTAAGGTGTTTTGATTGGATTAGATTAGAGTGATTGTCTTATGAGCATTGAGTCTTGGGAGGAGTATCGAGCACCAAATTAAAATAGAGTAACTCCAACTCAAACTCAACCACTACATCATCAAATATAGGAGACGATTGAAACTGTTACATTAGATGTTCCTCTTGGTAGGTCCCCTAAATAGTAGAGGACTTGGTTGATTGGATCCATTATGGATTGATTCGTTCTTTACCCTGGCAAATACTGAAGGGTTGTGGCAATATCAATAGGATTGATGTATGATCACAGGGTCATAAGTGATTGTTGTCGGATAAAAGAAATTCCTAGATAGGTTCTATACTGATAATACTCTGATTGGATTGGTTTGGATTTGTGTTGATCGGTCATTGTCTACTCTTTATTCTTGCTTTAGGTAGACATTTGACATCCTAATTGAATTCCGTATCTCTTGATTTGAGTTATTTGAGTTAATAGTATTCTACCTTGATATATGCTTCATTTGACCATTATACATGTACATTTCATGTACTAACGTCCATTTGGATTGTATCATTTTATTATACAAAGATAGGTACTAAAGATCATCAACAGGTGCTTCGTTGAGGATCTTCTCCACTTTTCAGCTGATTGGTGAGTCCTTTCTAATCTCGGAGGATGCACAATATATATTTCGTCTAGCTTTAGAGTTAGACTTTAGACTTACTTTTCTTTTGATTTGAGGTAGCCATAGACATTTCCTTGGCACCATTGAACAGATGATAGAGGCTTGATAGACTAGAGTCAATTTGCTTGATTGGTTATTTTTTGAGCTAGCTCCTATCATTCTAGCCTTAGTAATTTGATTTGATCATTTATATGTTTAGATAGTCCACTTTTTGTTTCTCTAGTCTTTCGATGATGTGTTATTTATTGATTAAATGAACGTGATGAGGCCAGTTGATTGCTTGGGGACTAGCAATGCTCTGAGTGTCGGCCATGCCAAGGGTACCCTCTTGAGGCGTGGCAATCTACCTTGAAAATAGCCTGGTAGGACTATAATTGGTAAATATGCGACAATATCTACATTGAGTTGGTACCATTGAGATCATGACTTAGTTGTGGTTGTCATAAAGGAAGATCTGATAATTCTATATATCGGGGAGAATAGAAAGTTGATCGGTACCCTTATTAGTCACTAATTTGAGGGTTTGAGTCCGTACTTTAACAGTACACCATTTGATATTGGGCCCTAATCCCACTATTGCATATTATGAGTTTGAGTCCTGCCCCTTGTTGATTATCTTTTGAGCCTAGCGTACTATGATCATTGATGTATTGAGGTACATATGTCCGAGTATCAAGGTGCTGCCCCATGTTGTTAAGATTACCCATTGCTGGGTGTGAGTTCCTACTTTGACAGTACACTATTACTAACAGTTCTAGGTTATAGGTTGGTATACCTATTGGCGGGTTATGGTAGGTGCCATCATGAATTGAGAAATCGATTCATGACAATTGGCCCTTCTGATATATCTACGATGGTTTGTCAATTTGTGCCATAAATCTGGATCATGAGCCACTAAACCCACCATCACGATAAGCACACTTATTGCTCCCCCCTTGGGTCTTATAATTAAACTGCTCAATAGAATGAATGTGATCTGTATTGTCAAGATAAGAAGACCCAATGTCACAAAAGAGTGGGTCCTAACTCTCAGTTGAGGCCACAATAATCATACAAAATAGCGGATCCTCTCCTCCTTAGTAGGTAGAATAGATATGGCATACCTGGAGAGCTCTTGAAATCTCACCTCATACTTGGACAGTATCATCATGTAATTCACCGAACGAGTGAACTAAGTAAAAAGCCTATCTCAGAGTCTCTTAGGAACAAACCGCGTCATAAATGCCTTTGAAAACATAGCCCAAGTTATAGATGGTGCACTAGCTGGCCTGGTATCTCTATAAGTCCACCACTACTGTCTAGCTGGACCATTTAACTAGTAAGTTTCAACTCTGTACTTGTGGACTCTAATAACCTTAATGTATGTAACCTTTCTCTCCAGGCTTTTAAGAACTCATATGCATCCTCTCTAATTACACCTAAATATCTCAGCAATTCAGCCTAAGAAAATATTCAAGCACCCGTTGGTCATGGAAAGGTGAAATGCCCTATATGTGCTTCGAAAAGCTCCACAATCGTTATTTTCATATATTTCTAAAATTCATCCTTGATTTTGAAAATCTGACTTTATATTCTTGATTAAAGGGCAAAATTAAGTGGGAAATGGGTATAACTCAGATTTTAGAAGACCCGTAGAGAAAAATAATTTTTGCTAATTTTTTGTAATCTATTGTCTGTTCGCGCCTAAGCCGTGACATACCTAGGGCACAAACTAGTGCAAATTTTGATCTGCATCTGGTCTGCGTCATGCCTGGGGTGCAGACTAATGTAATATTTTCCCCAAGTTTCTTATTTAGGCCAATGGCATTGGTGTAATAGATACATGTCTATTTAAACATGAAATCTCTCATACTTAGCAATTTTTCAACTCTATAACTTACAAAACCCTCTCTAAAACCTCTCCAAGGCTTTATCAAATTACTCATTCAAATTCAAGGATTTCAAGCCCAACTTGGGAACTCAAGAACCCAATCCAAGCTTCAAGTTTCATTCAAGCTCATCTCAAGAAAACCCAAGTTTGAGGTATGTGGGACTTCATCCATAGGTCCTTTCACCCATGGAGCCCCACCTTCTCTTTTTATGAAAATTACATGATTTCAAATTTTATTACTTATGGGTACCTTTTTATTATGAAATATGAACATAAATTATGTTGGGGTATTATCAAGTATTGATTGACTATGCATGAATGTCTACTTTAAACGTACTCTATGAGTTGATCTATGTCTATTAAGACTATGCATGATTTAACCTTTGAAAACTATGAACTATGATGAACTTCTAATATGGATTTCATGAAACCCAAATTGGGGTTTTACCACAGTATTGGTGGGTTGATTTTGAATTGATTTTTACTCATATTGTGGTTTCATAATGTTGAACAAGTGTCATGAGCCCACCATGTGTTCGATGAAATTACATGACAAGAATTCTCAAGTTGTTTACATGGTTTACAAGTCAACTGACTTCATGATGATCAAGGGCTTTCAAGCATGTATTGAATTGATTAAAAGGAACTATGATTTTACAAGTATCAAGTTGATCTCTATTTCAAGATTTTAACCTCTTGTGGGCCATTCATGTCAAGGCAAGGGATCATGTATGATTATTTACTCTCGTGTTCAAATTAGGTTCACTATCAGAGGTCAAGCATGTTTATGAGCTACTCATGTCATGTTTCTTACAAGTTATTCAAGTTATAACCATTTCAAGTATTCCATGGGATTAGACTTAGCAGCGATTGAGGCTTAAGATGGGGGATCGACTCAAGGGGTCCTCATAGAAAGTCTTTAGTCTCTAAACTAGGTGCCATATAGGATTATATATATTATCCCTTTTATGGTTTATAGTTGATCCATCTGGTTTCCCCACACCTTGTTTGAGGGGGGGTGACATGCCTCAGATTGTTCATGCTATCATGTATGGTTTACCTTGGCAAGAAGACCACACCTTGTCGAGAGGGTGACATGGCTCGATTACCTTGTCGAGGGAGTGATATGCCTCGATCACCTTACCAAGAGGGTGTCATGCCTTAGATTCCATATAGTAGCTCACTTGGTCTATGTAGGTTAAGGTCTACTCCTACGTATATATGATATACTATGCAAGTAAAATGTTTTGTGTGCATGTTTATTTGCAAGCATTACTCATACACATCATATTGAGTATACATCAATTACCTACATGTATGCATTTTGAATATGATGGCTTATATCATTGTTGCATTGCATCCCGCATACTTAGTACAATCAAACGTACTAATGCATACTCTATGCCTACATGATATCAACATGTAGGAATTGGAGCTCCTTTTGATTACCCTCCTCTACGAGGCTAGTTCAGTACTTCGGAGAAAGCTTTGGTGGGTCCTCAATTACGAGGATAATATCTATTTATTTCTTGTTATGTCGAGACTTATTTCTTATGTTGAATATTTTCTACTATAAGGGTGAGCCTAGGGAATGTCTTGGCCCCTGCTCCATTCTAAAGTAAAGGTGTTATTGGATACTATGTACGTATATGCTTTGAGCTTGACTCTTTTTATATTTCTATGTGTTTGAAAGATTTTCCTTAGTCCTACTTCCTTTTCTATACTTGATTTTTTGCTGATGTTCATTTTACTTTTGTAACCAAGTATGTGTGCATGTTATGATCAAGAGGCTTGTTTGGGTTGTCTTTGGACTTCTCATTCGCTGTGTCATGTCTAGGCCCTAGGCACGTGTCGTGACAAATGTTATGGCTCCCACTGGTCATGCAGCTGGAACCTCTGGAGTTGTGTGCTCTGTCGGGGCATAGCATGGAGGCTATAATTCATGAACTGAGGCTGGTGCCATGACCTACTAAATATCCTCAATTGCTACTAATAACTGACCAATAGTACCTTGCACTATAATAGTAATCAGAAAAGCAGTAGGGGCTGTGGGGGAGCTGGTACCTCTAGTTGTGGAGGAGTCGAGACATCTTGTTACTGCTTAATGTGGTTTGGGGGATGCTCCTTATGGGAAAATGGTGGTCCATGCCCGACTATATCCGAAGACCAACTACTATGTGGCACATCTACAAATGAGTGAAGCAATCAGATTCCTGGGAAGCAACAGACATTACTATAAGGACAAAATCAACAACAAAGAGTTTCCTAAATATCCTTTAGCCTCCTAAAGATAAGTCATGGACGTCTCCGCACCTATTCGTAGGAATCTAATAATAGTAGCTCTATACAAATAAGACCAATAAACCACGCTTTGATACCAACTTATCATGACCCGACACTATAGGTCATGATGGCGCCTATTATATCCTGCCTATAGGCAAACCAACCCTATAACCAAGGTGAATTATTTAGCAAACTATGTAACTATTCTAAACAACAATAACACAAGCCAAGAAATTGCATTTTGATTCAAAAATTTCTTTAATTTACACAAAGATTTTACTGAAATCTTATTCGAAATTACCAAGAATCCGCTTTTCAAAATTTTTGATAAACAATACCAATATGGCAACGGCTAATACATCAATTTACCTTAATATTCAAAAATTTTGACAATAACCAATAATATACAACAAAAAGCAACCTAATTACCTTGAACGGCATGCCAAAAATGATTTTTGACACTTTCATGATGTTTCACTCAAAAAAATGCATAAATTACCCATTTGAATAACCAGAATTGGATAAAAAATGACCTAAAAATTGAGGTGTAAAGTGAGATAACATGTGTGTGTGTATATATATATATATGCTGCCACGTCCTTGAAACATGGCACCATCACATCCAACCATGTGGAGCGAGGTGGTTCAACGACATCATCCCTCACTTCAACAACCATCCAGCCTATTTTTTGATGTTTCAAGATCGTGGAATTTCACAAACTAACTATGTAACCCCATTAATTGGGATGTTCCAGATCCAATGGCACAAATAAAATTTCCATTAGAGGTCGTTACGATCTGATGTGGGTCCCACTTCCTTATATCTAACTTTTAATGAAAAGAACTGAGGGGGTCAAATTGCATGTGAATGTTGATATCAAACGAATGGTCGTTCTTGGCCAACCTAGACGTTTCGAAGCTAACCGTTATGTCTAACCTACCACGGCCCACCAAAGGTGCCCGTGGCACTGCACTTAGCCAAAACTCTTCTCTTGCTCACTCTTCCTCACTTGCACTTACTCCACAACCACCCACACGGTCAGTGGCAAGCCTCACGACTTATGCCACTGGCCATGTCACATGCCTTAGACCAAATATGGTCTTTTCCAGCCCCAATCAATCTAAATGGTTCGTCCAAGGCCACACTGCCCGTCAAGGTGCCGTGTTACATCACTACATGGGAGGGTCTCATGAAAATGGTCATAACTCCTTCATCCAACCTAGGATTGAGGTGAGACCAAGTGCGTTGGAAAGCTAACTTAAAGAGCCTTTATTTTACATATTGTGGGCCATCCATTTCGAAGTGTGCTAAGAGTTATGATTCTTTAAAGTTGACATTTGCATGAACCAACACCCAAACTGAACTCTTAGGTAAGTCTTGAACTTGTCTAAGTACTTGGAGTCTCCCATGACCCTAATACACTCTCCACCTAAACAAATTAGGCTTGAAACATGGGTACATAAGAGCATAGAGTTACGAGGTGTCACATAGAGTTACGGGGTGTCACATGTAGTCTGAGCAGGAGGTACATAGTGAAAATAATGATGAGCCAAGTATCCAATCTCATCACAATTACAATAAGCCCTGGTCTCCTACCTCTGAGATGGCTTCCCTAAAAAGCCATCATGCCTAGATGCACTACCCCTATGAATAGGTCAGGATCTATTAACATTATTAGATGCTGGAAGAGTTTCATTAACTGCCCAACCCTGATGGCCCTACCTCTAAATCTCTCAGTCCTGTGATGGGTGTCCACTAAACAGTCAATGTTGACAAAATCTCTTCCTGCCACCCTATCTATCCTGCCTGATGTGCTTTATCAGATGTTCATGATCCATAACACTCTGAAAAGTTCCTCTAACCAACACCAAGGAAGTTGTAGCCTCCTAAAGATACCTTGCAAAGCCCTAGACAAACTGTAAATTTCTCTCAAACTCAATAGGATTACTAGACAAGGCATATCTTAACAACATATAAAATCTAGCCTCGTAGTCGGAATGAGGTTAGACTAAGTGCGTTGGAACGAAAACTCAAAGTGCTTTCATTTGACAGGTCGTGGGACATCCAGTTCCTAGTGTTCTAAAAGTTATGCTCGTTTAAAGTTGACTTTTGCATGAACAAATGCCAAAACTCAACTCGTAGGTATGTCTTGAACCTGTCCAAGTACTAGGAGTCTTCAATGACCCTAATAAACTCTCGACCTAATTAAATAAGGCTTGAAACATGGGTATATAAGAGCATGGAATTATGAGTGTCACAATATCTCCCCCTTGGGAACATCCGTCCCCAAATGTCAAAGAAACATATGCAAGAAAAGTAATCATGAGGATTTTAGCTTAACATGGGTGCAACAAATCCATTTAAACATAATTTTCAAAATGTCTCAACATGAATCATCGAAATCACCATTAACTTACCAATATAAACATGAATGCATGCAATGACATAAGCCCGAAACTTAAGACTTGAAATCACAAAGGGGGAACTTAAATTAGTACCTTAGACTTGAGTAGAATGGAAAAGGTATGGATATCATTTTTGCATGTCTACCTCGGCTTCCGATGTGGCACTTTCAACTTGTTGGTTTCTCCAAAGAACCTTGACGAATGCTACCTCCTTGTTCCTCTACCTCTTCATTTACCTATTCGAGATTTCCACCGGAACCTCCTCGTAAGTCAAATATGTCTTTGATAAAGCCCACAACATCAAGAGGCACAATAGCACTTGGGTCACCCACACACCTCCTCAACATAGATACATGGAAGACCGATGAACCATATACATGTCATTGGGCAATTCCAAGTTATAGGCCACCTTGGCAATCCTCCTCAACACTTTACAAGGACCCACGAATCTTAGACTCAATTTACCTTTTTTACCAAAATGAACCATACCCTTCATGGGTGAAACCTTCAAATAGACCCAATCACCATTTTAAAATTCAAGATCCCTTCTCCTCACATCGGCATAAGACTTTTGTCGGCTTTGGGCGGTTTTGAATCATTCCATAATCAACCTCACCTTCTCCATGGCCTCCATAACCAAATTCAGACATAGTAAGAACATCTCCCCTACCTTAAACCATCTAATCGGTGATCTACAACGCCTTCCATAAAGAGCCTTAAAGGGAGCCATACCAATGCTAGAATGGTAGCTATTATTATAAGCAAACTCAATCAATGGAAGATGATCATCCCAACTACCGTTAAACTCCAACACACAAGACCTAAGCATGTCCTCAACAGTTTGGATAGTTCTTTCGGCTTGGCCATCCATTTGAGGGTGAAAGGCTGTACTAAGCTTAACTTTGGCACCAAGACCTCTTTGGAAGGACCTCTAAAAGTAAGAATAGTTTTTTCGGCTTGGCCATCTATTTGAGGGTAGAAGGCTTTACTAAGCTTAACTTTGGTACTAAGAACTCTTTGGAAGGACCTCCAAAAGTGAGAAGTGAATTGAACACCATGATCCGATATGATGGATAAAGGCACCCCATGCAATGTAACCAACTCATGAATGTACAACTTAGCATAATCATTGACACTATATGTAGTTTTGACCAATATGAAATGAGTTGACTTTATCATTCTATCAACCACAACCCAAATAGAATCAAAATCCTTTCTAGTCTTATGCAACCCAATCACAAAATCCATGTTAATTTCCTTCTACTTCCAATTGGGAATTTCTATATCCTGGGTTCGGCCACCTGGCCTTTGATGTTTGACTTTGACTTGTCAGCTATTTTGTAGCCGGATACAAAGTTACCAATATCCCTCTTCATATCTCCCCACTAAACATACTTCTCTCAAATCCATATACATTTTTGTAGAACCGGGGTGAATAGAATAGGAAGAACTATGAGCCTCATCAAGAATCCTCCCTATCAAGCTATCAGTACTAGGCACACACAACCTACCTTGGTACCTCCACCTTGCCACTACTTACCAAATCCTTCAATTCTAACAAGGAGGGATCAAGATCTTGCTTTGCTTTTACCTCATCAACCAAGGAAGATTTTGAACCATCAACGACCACAATCCCACCATTATCAACCTCTTCCAACCTAACCCCCAATCTAGCCAATCGATGGACCTCTCTAGCCATCTCTTTTCCCCTACCATCAACATGAGCTAGGCTACCCATAGACACCCTACTCAAAGAATCGACCATAACATTAGCCTTACCGAGATGATAATGTACAATCATATTATAGTCATTAAGAAGTCCTAACCACCTTCTTTTCCTCAAGTTGAGATCTTTTTGAGTGAACACATATTGGAAACTCATATGATTGATAAACACATCAACATGCACCCCATATAAATAAAGATGCAAAATTTTCAAAGCAAGTACCACGAGGGCCAATTCAAGATCATGAGTAGGATAATTTTTTCATGCACTTTGAGTTGCCTAGAAGCATAGGCTATCACCTTACTATTTTGCATCAAAATAAAACCCAAACCAATCTAGGAGGCATCACAATACATAACAAACCCCTCCAACCCTTTCGATAGAGACAAAATAAGAGCGGACACAATCTTATCTTTCAAGGTTTGGAAACTCTTTTCATATTTATTGATTCACACAAACTTATATTTCTTTTGACTCAACTTAGTCATAGGAGAAGCAATAGGAGAGAACCCATTGACAAATCTCCAGTAGTAACTGCTAAGCCCAAGAAGCTTCTAATATCTGATGGGGTCAATGGTCTAGGCCAATTTATAATCACATCCGTCTTTTTAGGATCCACCCTAATTCCATCGCCCGACACCATATGACCTAGAAAGGTAACCTCTTTCAACCAAAATTCACATTTTTCATATTTGGCATACAACGTCTCTTCCCTCAATCTTTGTAGTAGTATCCTAAATTGAGCCACATGCTCCTCCTCACTATGAGAATATATCAAAATGTCATGATGAAAACCATAACAAACAAATCAAGGTAGGGTTTAAAGACCCTATTAATCAGATATATGAAGATAGCTGGTGCATTGGTTAACCCAAAAGACATAACCACAAATTCATAATGCCCATACTTAGTTCAGAAGGCCATCTTGGGAATGTCACACTCCCTCAACTTCACTTGATGATACCCAAACCGAAGATCAATCTTAGCGAAGTGACTAGCCCCTTGAAGTTGGTCAGACAAGTCATCAATCTCTGGTAGGGGATATTATTCTTTATGGTGACCATATTAAGTTGCCAGTAGTAAATACACATTATAAGAGTATCTTCTTCACAAACAACACTGGTGCACCCCAAGATGATTGGCTAGGCCTAATAAAACCCTTTTCCAACAAATCTCTCAATTTCTCCTTCAACACCTTTAACTCCGTCGGGGCCATACGATAAGGGAAATTAAAATGGGTTGAGTATTGGGAAGGAGGACTATACCAAAGTATATTTCCCTTTTGGTAAGAACATCGAGAAACCAGGAACGACATCAAGAAATGCATTTACAACCGAACCGACTCTATAAAAAGGACGTTGGACTCCACATCCCTAACCCTCACAAAATGATAAAGACATCCCTTAGAGATCATTTTTTGGGCTTTAATGCATGAGATAAACCTACCCTTGACTACCACATCATGACTCTCCTACCCAAGGATAGGTTCATTTTGGAATTAAAATTTGACCCTTTAGGTTCTACAATCATTAGAGGCATAATATGCATGCAACCAATCCATCCTAAGAATAATATCAAAATCGACCATATCCAACTCAACAAGATCACAAGGTAATATTTTATGCAACATGTAAACGGGATAATTTCTATAGACTTTCCTAGAAATAATAGATGCACCAATAGGACTTGACACCTCATAAGACTCACATAACAATTCGGCCTTAATATGAAACTTTTTCGCAATAAGAGGAGTAACAAATGAAACAGTGGTAACTAGGTCTATCAATGTATACATATCAAAATCAAAGACTTTTAACATACCGATGATGACATCGGGTACCTCATCTACCCATTGTCTCCCTAGAAGGGCATAAAACTAATTATGCCTTAGGGCACCACCTTGTTGACCTCCTCTACCCAAAAAAACCCCATTAGCACCCCGGCCTTGTGGATGAACATCCTTACCCTTGTTGCAATTTCATGGATAACCAATCATTTTGTGGCCTACTTCCCCACAACCAAAACAAGCATTAGTGTCCCTCAAGCATAGGCCACCATGATCCCTGCCACAAATTGAACACATGGGTCTAGGTACTATACCACTACCCTCTTGGGGCCTTGGGTAGTGATTGGCAAATCTTCTACTAGGAGCATGAGAAGACCCTTGGCCTTGGTGAAAATGACCGCCCTTGGGGGTTTGGAACTTACCATAAAAAATGTGCCTTCTTGGCCTTATGACCCTTCATCTTCCTCAATTGTGCCCCCTCCAATTATTCGGCATAAGTTATCAAGTGGGACAAATCCATGTCACTAATCAACATAGCAGCCCAGTAATCCTCATTCACTAAATCAGAGAAACCCATCACGAACTTATTCATCCTAGACCTCGGGTCGGCAACTAAGTGTGGAGCATACTTTGAGAGTTGGTTGGACTTGAGGGCATACTCCCTTACACACATATATCTTTAGTTCAAATTTATAAACTCTATCATTTTGGGCTCGCTAAGCTCAAGAGGAAAGAATAGGTTAAGGAAAAGTGCCTTAAACTCCTCCCATAGAATCACATTGTTGTTCCCCTTCTCCTTCTTCCATTGAGTATACTATATTTGGGCTACCCCCTTAAGTTGGTGAGCCGTCAACTCCGCCTTCTCTTCGACCTCACACCCATGATAGATAACACTTTGTATACCTCATCAGCAAACTCTTGAGGGTCCTCATCCATCTTAAATTCATTGAACTCCGGTGGGTTCATCCTCATGAAATCCTGACAAATCTCCAGTAGTAACTGCTAAGC